>BMAO01011104.1:0-34429 GCA_019973975.1 Trichonephila clavata | reverse complement strand
TTTTCGAATTGGCTCACATTTAATATCCCCAGGCATGAGAGAAGAATAACGGGTCTTTTTTGGAAGATACAATGTCCTATCTGGATATCTTGGTCATCTCGTACGTCGATCTTGACAAATATTGTCGGGAAGTGTTCTGCAAATGAGTTGACGTCACAGTATATTTTAGTTAATTTACTTTGAAGGGTTTTAATCCAGAGAAGCAAAAAGCAACAAAGTTTTCTTACAAATGGACTTCAAAGCAACAGCATTCATCTTCCGTTGTGTGGTCTGTTAAATCAAACTTTGACATAACCTTTTGTTAAAATGAACTTTAACAGAAAATCATGCTTAAAATATCTTATCAAATAATATTATTACAGAACTTTCAGCATATATTATGTAATTTCTTTCACTTTTCTTTGCATATATTAATTTACGCTGGTTAAAAATAAAGAAAAATACGAAAAAAATTCGTACAAAAAAATTCTAACAATTTATAGCTTATAGATATTTTTTCTATTAATATATTGTGGTAAGAAAGCTTTATGATTGAGAACAATGTATAAATGTTAGTAATGCAAAAAACACTGAAGTAAAAAGAGTACAGAGCTTTCCAATTTCCTACTTGTATTTAAATTGTACTGAAGTTCATTGTTTTTTACGATGCTTTATGGTACAAACATAGAAAAGGAAAGACTCAACCAAGCAAGACATTTCTACACAATTCTAAAAAAAATTATATTGTATTTTAAGGAATATAGAAATATATATTTTACGGGTAGCCTATATACATTCTCCTTCTCTCTAACATCAAAAAAGTATTGAAAAGAGTAGCATTTAGGACAGTAACACTAACATCGAAAGAAAATTTGAAAATAACTTCCATTTTACACCACGAACGGAAGAACATAATTAGTGACATCGGCCGCCATTAGGAAGAACCAGAAATAATCGTTTTCGCAATAAGCGCTAATGGTAGTCTGATGAAATATCGATAGATTTAATGAATTATACGTTTATTATTGATACATTCATTTTGTGTGTGTTTGTTTGAATAAAACATTATATCAGAACAACATTATAGACTAATCTATACGTCTGTGCAGGATTGTAGGTGAAGTATTTTTCATTAGACGTTGTTTTCAATCATGTTATATTTTTATACTCACTCATAATCTTTTCCTTAAAGTTAAATTTATGTATAAAAATTGATATGTATTTCTGCAAAAAGAAAGAATTTTTGGCTTAGAGAGATAGTTAAATGAAACAGTGATTTATTTTTACAGGAAAAAAAACACTTCCAAATTATAAACTTTTATATATGTTTAAACTTATAGTTTTAAAAAAAAGTAATGCATGTGAAACTGAATATTAAAACTGCAATTTTATGTGCAAGTATGAAATATTCTTTTATGAAGAAATAATGTTGCAGCAAATTTATAATAATTGACAAAGACTTTTTATATATATAAAATTAAAGAAAATATCAAAGAAGCCTTATTATGAAGCATAACAAATCGATTCAAAGAATGCCTTCTAAGATTTTACCTATTTAAGTTAGAAATGTAATTTTTCGCTTGAAAATTCATTTTTATATATTCGACGTTCCAATCCGATCACTGACGAGAAAACTTCCAGATGTCTCATTGTTTTGTCAGCTGGCTCAGTAGCATATTTTTCGGATAACGAATTCAGACTTTAATCGTGTATAAGAAAAAGTTGACTATTTTGCATAGGAATCGATTTTTCAATGATGTATGCTTAACATTTTTCTCGCTGTTCCTGATGGATTTAATATCCATTATATACATGCTTATAAACCACTTTCTTACAATATTATTTTTCTTTTTATGAGAAATCAGTTGTAATGTCTTTATTTATACTCGAAACTATTATACCAAAAATGATGTAAAACACATATTAAAATAAAATCGAGATATTTTTAAGGAAATTAGTAGATTGTACACCAAAAATACAATATTTGTATCAGAATATTATGATTTCATATTTACAGATATAGAAAAGATGTTATTATAAGAAGTTTTTAATGATTTAATTTTACGTGAATTGCAAATTAAACTAAAAAGGGCGTTTTACATATCCGAGCTGAAAAAAAACTCATATTTGTTAAATTTTAAGTCTGTAGATCTAAAAGCTGATAAAAAGGATTTTTTTTTATTTATAACTCTCTTTCGTGATTCTCTTGTGGGTCGATTTGTGAAATTACTTTCCTAAGTCTGTTCTCTGCTCAGCAAAAGTAACACATTGTTACAAATTTTGTGTAATGAACGCTTAAAATAGTGTCAATAATTTATATCTGGATGTGTAATACTTTAATATTAATTTCTGTTGTATTTATTGTTGTATTCTGTTGTTAAAATTGTAAGATTCACAAGCAACGCCGTTCCTTACATTATAATGGCAGTTCTCTCAATGGAAACATAACGAAATGATGGCGATAGAGCCAAGTTGGCATCATTTTTGGCGACCATGTTGGCAACTTGGTGATTGATTGAACGGTACAGAAGTAGCACTACCTAGTTGGGAGCTGCAATAAAGAGGATAGCACAAAATCTTTCTCCACAAAAAAATGCATTATACATGACAATTTTCATAGTGATCGGTTGAACAGAGTTGGAGGGAAGCGATTTCACATATATATACATAAACATCCCTTTATATATTTTTTATAGATTTTTTTTAATTGTTATATCGACAAAGTGATACAAAATTATACGTTTTATCTTTGCTTTTGAACTTTTACATGATAATGCTTTTTACAATGCATCACGCGTGACTGGAGCTGATGTAGAGTTTAAATAAAAAGCTCCTAAGAAAGAGCATTTTTTCTTTCTTAGTCATCCTGCATGACTTCATGAATGGCTTCGTGTGGTTTTCTCGTTGATTTTTGTAATTAGCTCAAATATTTTTATGAAATCTTCAGTATTCATATATTTAAGCATAAACTTCCAGTTAAAATAAAAATTTTACCTGTAAAATGTGAAAGGGTTGTTAAATGTAAACCACGAGTTTTTAACGGAAAAAAGGAGGGGAACTAAGTCAATATGCACTGCTGTTTGTAAAATATGCAACACAATGAAAGAATCATCAGAATTCAATGAATTTTGCAGCAAATATCAATTACTTGATGCCATGTAAAATAGTAAGGATTCAGAGCCACCGCGCATGCGTGGAGTGCGCAGCGATCTCTGAACTGATGCTAAAAGCGTATAAATAGAGGGCTGTAGTGGAACATCGAAAATAGTTAATGATTATTTGTTAATGGCGACCATTTAGTGAGACCTAAGTATGCCTCCACGACGGAATAAGGAGAAATTTCAAAATCTTACGGAGTTTGAACGGGGGAGGAATATCGGGCTTCGAGAAGGAGAATTATCCTATCGCGTAATAGGAGCTCGTGTGCAGCAGAACAGTTCCACAGTGGTGCGAGTTTGGAAGCATTAGACAAACGAGCATCGAACAACTCGAAAAACTGGCAGTGGAGGACGGAAGGTGACGTCAGCACTCGACGATCGACACCTGCTCCACATCGCGTTAAATTGCCGTACAACTTTCTCCAGGCAGTTGGCAGCCCGTTGGTCTTCTGCTACAGGTGTACTAATCTCGACTTCGTCAATTCGTCGAAGTCTGCTGCACCGTGGAATGCGTGCAAGGATGCCTTTATACAGGATCCCCCTCACGGCAAGACCATCGACGGCTGCGTCTGCAATGGGCTCATGAGCACAGAACCTGGCAAGCTGATTGGCACCAAGTTGTATTTTCGAATGAATCACACTTCAATTTGTGGGATCATGATGGCCACATTCGTGTTAGATGCTATGCCGGTGAACGCTGTCTTCCAGAGTGCGTTATCGAACGACATAGTGACCTAACAACCGGAGTTATGGTTTGGGGTGCGACTTCGTATCATGGACGATTCAATTTGCTACCAATTGAGGGTTTTCTCAATAGCAACAGGTACGTTCATGAAGTGCTACAACCCGAAGTCGTTCCCTTCCTTCAAAACATTGCTGGAGCTATCTTTCAGCAGGATAATGCACACACCCATGTTACAAAGACTGTTTGAGACTTCTGTTCAGCCCAACACATGCAACCTCTGTCTTGGCCTGTTTATTCGCCGTATAAGTCGGCTATTGAGCACGTGTGGGATTTGGTTGGTCTACGTCTCGCTCGTGATACGCGTCCTGCAGCTTCAAAAGTTGAACTTTTGCTGCACATACAAGCAATATGGAATCTTCTTCCACAAGCAGACATTAAAAGCTGTTTGACTCCATGCCACGTCGTATAGCAGCACTTATTGCAGCGCGTAGTGGCTACACCAAATACTGATTTCGGACACTTAATATTGGTTTTTTGCTTTGAAAATTTCGTCATTTGTTTGTATTAATACAAGTCGTTTGTGCATTAAATTTCCCTTAATTCTGGTGATTCCTTCATGGTGTTGCATTGCTTGCAAACAGAAGCATAAATATAGTAAAAAGAACTGAATATTTACTTATTGCCTTTAATGCAACGTGATAAATTTCTGAAATATGGTAAAATAAAAACAAATGCATATTCCACTTAGTGAATTGCTTTCAAGATATATTTAAAAATGAAAATTTTATTTTGATGAGATATACTTGTATGTCCTTGAGTAAAGAAATGGCTACAAATATTGTAACAATATACTGCTACAGATTTATGTTACATTAAGTTTGCTTTTAATAAGTTTTATTGTTGAAATATAATCTTCAAGGTTTATATTAAAAGATTTAAAATTATGTAGCAATTGTCTATTACATAAATACACTTAGGGTATATTTTGATAAATGAAGAGGTATTGACTGAAGTCAATCTGAATTAAGCAAAGAAAAAAAAGTCTACCAATATAATAATTTTAAATTGAAAATAAGCTACTCTTTCGTTCCGCTGGTGCTGTGGATAAAGTCGCCAAGAATGATACAACCGACACCAAACGGAATATTCTCGCTCGTGTCCTTTTGCCACCACATTATCAAAGGAAGTCGTTGTCTTTTCTTATCAGTAATATCTTTTAAATAATACATCAAAATGGATGAAAACCTGATGATGAACTAATATTTATTGATATTTCTTATGTGCATATTGCGTATTGTCGCCAACATGGTAAGATTTGCACTATCGAAACAGAAAAGTACCAAAAATAACATTATGTAACAGGTACGTAATTTCTTATGCAAATAAATATGTCAAATTTAAAAAGAACAAATAAATATTTAATATATTTTCAGTAATTTCTTATAAATTAGGCAACCTCTAATACCTTTTGTTGTATATTACTGAATGTTATAATATAATTTTCCAGATAAACTTTCAAAAAATTCTTATGTGAGGTAGAGTCAAAAAATTTTCAGAGTTGACTACAAGATAACGCTTTAGTGATCACAAAAGAATTTCTTTCTTTCTTTTTTCTTACGACATTGATCTCATTAGCAAAAAAGGCAGGAAGTTAATCAGTTTTAATTAAGTTAACTGTATGAATACGGCGGGAGGGTGTTTTCATTCGGGTAGATTTTTTTGTACTGTCGATTGTGTGACCCTCTTGTTACACGGCATACGTCCAATTGGTAATCCAGTTCATTCCGTACATTTTGTAACTTCACTCTTTCAATGGTTCATAAACCTGTGCAAATATATGTACTTGTCGTGTTAATTGTTATTTGTTGTGTCAATTGTAAATTATATGGCTTGAAGTTGTGACAGTTCTATACGGTTCCTTTCACTAACTCCTTGGGGTTTTCTTTAGGGTAAGAATTCTTTCAACCAACTTTCACCGAGACAGGAAAACGTGATTATGCAGATTAGGTTTAATACATATATTCTGTATTCGCGAGTGTTAAAGGGTTAGTGAAGTGAGAATCGAAGATTATTAAAGTGAGAATTGAAGTTTACTGAAGTGAGGATAGCTCGGATGTGAAATGAATTAATGAGATGCGAGCAATCCGGCCGTAGTACGTAAACAGTGTAGGACGTGTGAAATTGGAATCACTAAGAAGTGATCAAGCCAACTATTAGTGTTCAAGGCCTCATCTAAAGGATAAAGAATTACAAGAATTCGGGAACTGTGCTCATTATTTAAATAGAATTAGAATAGAATTAGTGCGCGTCCGAGCTAAAAAACGAGCTTGTATAAGTTATCGTAGGAATATAATTGAATGTCCGTAAAAATTATTATCATTACGCTATCTGGTCTCACCACAGTCTTCTAAGTGTTGATCAAATTTATCTTAATTGCATTATTATTGTGTCTGTGTTGAATATTGTGACAAATAAACAATTTTAGTTAATTATGTCGTCTCATCAATTAGTTCCTCCCACACATCTAGCCGGGTTAGAGGGAAGAAGGAATAATACTTCCTTACAAAGTTTCCTTTTTCTCATAGTATTTTCCATGTCATTTTCTGGAGCATTCCAAGTTCACAGGTCGCAGCTTTCGTAGACTTCCACGGATTTCAAATAAAACTCTGTCTCGCCATCTCTACTGCTTTTTCCGAGACGTTTGCCAGTTGCTGCTTTTCTTTTCGCATAATTTACATGTTTCCTTAAATTGAGGACATCATCGCATAATGCTCTTGTTGGTTGATTCTTCTTTTCCGTAGAGATTTCTAAATGCACATTGAAACCAAAATAACTGGGAAAATTATAATACGCAAAAACTCTTCTCTTCCATTGTCGGCATGCTTGGATTTCAATCACAATTATCTTGAATACGCTGTTGATCATTGGTAGAAAAAAACACTTGGTATATTTCTCTTTATATCTATGTATCACTTATTTTAATATGTACAATACTTTCGAAAATATGATTTTTTTAAACCAAGTCCTTCCTTGTACTCATCCTGCACACTAATACCTCGACTTTCGCTACACCGACTAACGCGAACTCGAAGTTACACGACTTTCAAATCTTGCTGATTCATCTTTTGTTTGAGCGCTACACAACTTGATTACTCACTTCCCGTTAGCTAATGTACATGTTTGGACGTATTGTGCGGAATTGACGATTATTCATAATAATTTATTTTGTGTTACAGTAATACCTAGTACAGAACTACTAGATTCCCAAAAGCAGGAGCTGACAATTGATAAGCTCATAGAAATACATGAGCAAGAGCAAGACATTGAAGACCTTGAGAAGATCGAACGACGGTTGGGAATTTGATGGAAGGCCTCAGTTTAATAGAAAAAAGGCTACAAGTTTTAGAAAATGTAGACTCCAACAAAGAGCGTATTTTTTCAACGAAACAAGGAATAAAAAAAACATTAGTATGCTACGAAGAAGTTTCGCGGGAGAAAAAAATAATCTTTGAGCCTAGAAACTACTTTATTAGATTTTAAGAAACCTTCTACATTAAAATAACGTCAGGATGCGATTTTGTATAAGGGTTTCTGATTTCCCGATTTTTTTCATTCCAGGAAATTTCAGGGAAATCCCGGGAAAGCAAAAGTCATTCTCAGAATTCCAGGAAATACATCAAAACTTTGCAAGGCTTTTTAAGAAAGTAATTTTTAATTGACATTGTAACGGGTCTATCCGTGAGCCTCTTACTAATCATTTTGGGGAAATTTATTTCTTTTAAATGTTGTTCTATTGAAAACTTTCTCTCGGAGAAGAAGACACGGTTTATGTAAATGATGATATTTAAGCATTAACTTTTAGGTACGCGGAGTTAGTGATTAGAAGGAAAATAGTTGAAAGCTAGTCGAGAGTACCTCGACGATTAATTGATGAATAAGTAACGATTGCTAATTGACGATTTAGTCAATAAGTTGAATTAGATTAATAACAACCTGAAGACGAATAAATGAGAACGGAATTACGGTAAGTTAGACCGCAGAAAACCAAAGCGTTCTAAAAGTAAATTTTGAATTATAATTAAATATAAATATCCGTTCTACCGTGCTTTTACTCCTATACTTAATAAAAGTTGCATTTCCCACCCAGGGCTATTAAAAATTAAGTGAAAGAATTATAAATAAGAATGGTTCTGATTATGGCTGACCTTCATTCTAACCCTTAATCCCCGATAAACGTGGCAGCACTTTCATCCCAACATCAATACAAATTATGTAAAATAAGGATGCATATAAATTGCAAAATTTATACTCAATTATACTTTTAGCTATAAACACAAAAAATATATAATTTGTTAATTATTTTTTTAAAACTGTGACTTAAGCAAACACAAGTAATCTCTATGCTTTTATTATTCAACCTATTTCTAACCCAGCAGAAAATGCTCTCTCAGTTTCAGCTGATGTCTGAGGAATTGTTTTCAAAGCCTCGTCCAGTTTCATATTTGAGGATAGATTTTCAACTATTTTTTAATCAATCTGGAATCAATTATTTTTCTAATGTTTCTAATAAGAAGTAAATATTAACACACACAAACAAATACATCAAAAATTTATTTGCTGCTAGAATAACGATCACGTACACTAAGAGATTTTATATGTATTACTGATTTCTTGCTATAGTTTTGTTACATAAAAATCATTTAATATTAATGTAAGTATCTCACACAAAAATTTGGTTTAAGAAAATAATAGGTAAGAAAAGTTGAGAGATTTCCTTAAAAGGTCCCCTCCCCCAAGCAGTTTGTGCGTTCATTCTCAACTTCAAACGATTTTTTTCACGATAGATGGCGACACCATTTGGACCCACAGATTTAACGAGCACGTACTCCGTGTGTACTCGGAGAGCATTTGGTGGCATCGGGCATCGAACCCAGGCCTTCCGGTCTGGCGTCCGATGCTCTAACCACTAGGCTAACCACGGCCCTAGTTTATAATAAAGAGAAAAATCGGAATTTATTTTTAAAAAAACTAAATAAATAACTGTTTCAACCCGTTCAATGTCCCAGGCTACCTAAGCCTAACTCCATTTAAAAATTCATATAAATTTATACACCAAAATTAACACTTATCTAAATAATTTGTACGGTTTTTTAATGATCCCTTATCTGCCTGTTAAAGGTTACGCGATTCGCTCCCCAATGCCTTCGTTTCCCAGCGCGTATGCGATGTATTGGGGGGGGGGGAGAAGATGAATAAAAAAAATAAGCAAACCTCTGAAATAAGTAAATCCTTCGCAAACACTTTCAATATCCTTTTTTAGCATACCAAAGCTTTCGTAATAATTTTATGAATACCAGAGCACAGAAAAGATCGCACTTCGGAAAGACGTATATATACGTCCGGGGAATGTAATGCATGGGTTGAGCGAGACGTATATATACGTCGGTGGCACTTAAGAGGTTAAAGTCGTATTGTAGCTTTAGCATCAAAGTATAGTATTATTGAATTTCTGCATTGTCATTTGTATGGAAGGGGGAGGGGGTGCAATAAAAATTATGATTGAATATTGGGCCGCAAATATTGAAAGTTTGAGAAGCACTGTTCTAGATTCTTTAGAAGTCTTTTTAATTACACTTTCCCTACTTCATCAATATGTGTTATTATTGATTCGCATCTTATTCCATTTAAAATACCAAAGTTTTATGTCTATAAGTTTTAGTATTTTTACTTCACTTTGAGCATCATCATTACATATTTTTTTTCAAAATTTTGTAACAAATCATTTAAATTTTCCATAAATTTTGGAAAAAAATGTACAATTTTCAACAATTTTGAACATATATTATAGAAAAACTAGTTTTTTACAATACATATTGAATACACTACTGATTTTGAAGAAAGTGAGAATCACTGAATCACTGTTATATCACATTTGCTTACAATTTTAAAATTCCATTTTCTAGCGTTCTTTTGATCGAATTCTTATAAATAATACATCTACAGAAGCAGCAAAGTGCCCTCTATTTTTTAAAAGTAAAATTAAAAAATGCAAAATTTAAAGCACCTACACGCCCCAGTTACCTTAAAAGAAACTTTTTTGAAAGACATGTGATTTATTATAATTAATTTATT
Organism: Trichonephila clavata; assembly: GCA_019973975.1. Lineage (NCBI taxonomy): Eukaryota > Metazoa > Arthropoda > Arachnida > Araneae > Nephilidae > Trichonephila > Trichonephila clavata. The sequence continues at coordinate 24,475 of BMAO01011104.1, read as the reverse complement.
AATTATAATAAATTGTGATTTATTATAATTAATTACAGTAAATTTTAATGCGGAAAATCTGAAAACCTCTTGAATTTAATAAAAGTTTAATAATGTATGAGATAAAGTCTACAGAGTTCATTTTCAAGGTAAATTTTAATTTCAACTATAACCTTTTAAGTCCTATCTCTCACGATCGTGCGTATTTGTGTGGGTTTGATATTCTTATCCCATTAAGACCCGAAATACTTTTATGTTTAAATATTACATTTTTCTGGATATTATTACTATACTGACCTCAATGACACTGCAAAAAAAATTTTTAAAAAAACATTTTTGCTCTCCCCAGGAACATGAAGTGTTCCAGTGCGTATTTGCGTGCTGGGTCTTAAAGGGATATTTTCATAATATATTAACAGGTGAAAAAAATTAAACATATTTCTGAATAAAAAAAGCGAGCTTATTCTACATTTAATTTTATATACCACTCAGTATTGCAAAATAGTAATTCTTGTTAGCCGTGCAATTTAAAAACAGTCCCTGGTTGCTAAAAAATATAAAGTATCCATTTTCTCTCTCGAAGTTTATTTTACAAAAGATGAAAATATTAAATCCAAAAAATCGTTGACAGGAACTTATTGTTTTCCTCGTAACTTTTTAACACTTGAAAAAACTCTTACATAGAAAAAAATATTAATGTTAACTAACATTTTTCAAATACAGTGAAAAAATTATGAAATTATAATACTGAAAATATAAACTTTAACACAGTTACTGCACAATCAATATTTTCCCTTGAATTCTAAATGAATGTCGACATCAATTTTTAAAAATTTCTGAAGAAAATTAGCATTAAACATTTAAACAGGAACTCCCATAACTTAAGTTTACAAAAATTAAAATCATCCAATCTATGAATGCATTTGTTTGTTTAGAAATACAAACAGCTCACGACCAGCCTATATAATACATTAGTTTCAATTCCTGACAAGAGAAAACAAGATATCAATCATTGGCATGGCCAAGTAATTTTAGCGCGTTTTTCACATGTTGTATTTTACAATAATGCAACTAATGAACTTTTTAGTAACAGAAAGTAGTGTGTGTGTACTATACTTTAAAAAAAAATGTTAAAAATTTTTTTTTTAATTTAAAAAAAAATTTTAATTTAAATATGTATTGGCTCATCTAAGGCACAAATGCGACCAAATGCCGAAAACCCGAGGTCAATCGGTTAATTTTTGGCTGAGAAAAAGGTACGACAAAATATGGAACGAAGACGAAGACGAGGACGAAGACGAAATTTGCGTCCTAATAGCGCTTTTTTTACACTACGTGAAAAACGCGCTAAAAAGAAAACATTTTCTTAAGAACAGATAGCGTCGAAAACGAAAAGGGAATAAAAATGAATAAATAAGAGAAATAACTGATATTTACATGATATTTGCAAATTATTTTGTGTTGATAATGAATGATTTTATTATTAATTAATTTTGAATATTACTTTTATAACATTCTTAAGCATCATCTAATCTATAATCTGAATGGAAAAATAACTGAATATAGAATCCCTAAACTCTTTTCTCCCTCCATAAATGCAATGTTTCGAGACTATGTGTATTTAATAACCATACAAATCAAAAATTTGATTCTGTTTTTTAAATTTGCATATTCGATTCGGCAAAAATAGATTATGGCTATCTTGTTTAATGTTCAAAATAAAATACAAACTAGGCATATTTTTTCATGTTAAAAAGTCTCCAGCCATTGCATTTTGATTTTACTATTTTCTACAATTCTCTTATTGGAGACAATAAATTTTTGTTTGAACTAAAAAAATTTCCTGTATATTTCGTCTCCTACAATGCAATGTTAAATTAAATAATTGTAAGCCTAAAAGGGAAACTTAGATTATATTTATAAAGTATATCAAATTCTAAAGTATAATGACATATGGATTGCCAATTACACTCTTTTTGACCATACAAACTTGTTTTAATCTTGAGTTATACACTAGCGTTGTTAGTCCTGAGTGGGCCCTGTATTAAAATTCGTTGGGGCCCTTTTTTATGCCCCCTTAATATTTTGAGACTTTTTTCTTATGCATTTTTGAGCTTATGCTTTTTGCTTTGCTTATGCACTTTTATGCATCAATGATACGGTGCCCCTGAAGAGTGGGGGTCCCGTATCATTGATACGGTGGTAGCTACGCCGCTACAGTTTTACCAAAATGTGTGTCCGAGTTTGCTACTTTCTCCGAGACACAAGGCCTTAAACAAAATCATCAAAACGAATTAAATATATGTGGTATCGGCCGCTATTCCTAAGCCACTCCACTACCTCTACCTACCACAACCGAGAGCATGTCTAGGAGCGCTTTGGTGTTTTGGGAGCCTGTCAGTTGTTAGACACACGAAAATACGACGCCATGACACATGAAATGACGAACGACGAATCTAACAACGAACTACTAAGCATTGTTTGAAGAAAAGTTGGAGATATTGAGAAGAAGATTTATTTTCCCCCTGAAATGACGAACTGATATATAAATACTATGTAAATAATTATGAATAATTAAACTTAAAATTAATTTAAGACGTACTATTTTGTTGTTGAAAAGCCATCACTGACCAGCCCCCCACATATATATCAAAGCTCATGATGCAAAAGTACCAAGCAAGTGAACATCAATTGATCCTTTACGACTAATAGCATCAATCTCCTGAACATAATGAAAAGAAAACATTTTGGGGAAAGTTCCATCGAAATTAGGAAAGTCGGCAGCTAATTTTACTCGTACTACTTAGATCATTAATTAGCAGTTCAAATTTGTAAATTTGTTTCGTCACAAGTTTGAGAAAAGTGAACTATATAATTCCGTTACCAAATCCTAAGACTAAGCAACGAATCCAGAAAATTATGAGACTTTCAATTGAAAGACTTTAACGGTAAGTTTTGCTTATGAATTCTTTCAAGTGAGGACGAAACCAATTTAAGTTAAATAGAATGAATGGTGATTAATTGGCATTTCGATGAAATGAGAAAGACGGAAAATTAGTTTCATGAATTCTTAAGAAGCTATTAAACAGTTTGAGATCTTGAATTTTTGATATACTATTTTTGTATAAGTCAAGAAAGTTACGGGAATTTACTTATAAAAGATAAAATAAGAAATTGATAAATTGAAACTGTTCTTTAAGGTATCCGATTACTTGCGATAACATTTTTTTTTAAAAAAGGAGATGTGGGGATTTTTTGTGGTTTTTAAATTTTTTAGGACATTTTAAGAAAAATTTGCTAAAATTAAGAATAAAAAGAAATTATTTTTACTATAAAGAAGGGAAAAAATGGGTAAAAATTTACAAAAAATAACATAAACGGAACCCATTCTGTTCCAAAAGTTTATAAACAAATTTTCAATTTTTCAATTTTGATATGTTGCTATGTTATTCATTTTTAAAATGACTTTCAGGATAAGAGATATTTTAATTTTTACAAAAACTAGAACACTTTATGTCAGTTATTGTATGAAATTGCTTAAAATAACAGTAATTATATTAAATAGAGACTATAAATTTTGTAATAAAACACGATTGATAAATCTGAAGGAAAAGCTCTTCTACTATTATACAAAAAAAACACACACACAAAATTTTAGTTAATTATTTTCAAAACTTTTTGAGCAATCACCGTGTCAACGTTTGAGCATTTAAAAAAAATTACATTTCGAGTAAAACGCGTTTTAAAGTATGACATCTGCTTTTACTGAAACACTTGTAGTTTTTGTTCTAGCAAACGGAAAATAATAAATTTGGTACTTTTAAAAAGCCAATAAGATGGTCTATAAAATAAATTCATAAAAAAACGTCAATTTTTAGCAAAATTCACAGTTTAGCGTAGTTGGATACCTTAATACATAACAGGCAAGTCAAAGTTTCACTCAGACTAGCTAACACAGTTGCATATAAAATTATATTAATAACTGAAGAAAAGTAAGGCATAACACAGTCGCAGTGAAGATATGCTTGTAATAAAAAGTTTATATGCCCCAAAACTCCCGTGCACCATTAAAGCACCTTTTCCGTTCTAGTTAAAAAATAATGCTCAACTTAATTCTCTCATTAAGTCTTAAGCTCTTAAATGTCCAAGATACATTTCAGACCCTATAGCCAAATAATCATGGTCGAAAACTCGTGGCCCATGATATTTCTGTTGAAATGTGGGTTGATGCCTCTGATTATCTACTATATAGAGAAACTACTTCGCATTAAATTTGTTTAGGTTCTAAGAATTAAGTTTCACGTATTTGGAAAGTTTTGAGAGTAGAATGCTGGCTAAAGTGTTGTCCTCATCACTTGACCGCGGTTCAAAACTGCAAGTTCCATCACCAACACACCTTGCGTTACATAAGAGTGCGAAGTTAATAAGCACTTACTCGCTAGAGAATTATACAAGTGTGGTATAATAAATAATATTATAAACCCTTGGAATAATTTTTAAAAATATCATAATATTTTTTATTTAGTAGAAAATCGCATTTAAAGTTCTATAATTATTTCGATATTTTTATTTTCTCCCTCTTTTGTTTAATCTCAGTTGCCGTATCATTCAGACACGTTATCATTAATATTGCGTTATGCTCTTAGTTTGATTTTTTTTCCGAATTGCGTTACATTTTTTTAAAAAAAGTTGTTCATTATTTATAATTATAATAAAAAATATTTTATTACTAAGTCAAATACTGGGAGATTTGTTGCTAAATTTCTATGTATTTATTTATTGGATTACTGTATTTATTTCATAAAACGTTATTTAAACAACCTATACAGTCCTAAAGTAAGCAAACTTAATGAAAATTTCGCTTTGTAGATTTTTAAGCAATATATTTTAATTGACTATATGATTGGATGAAGCCCAGTGGCTGAGTGGCTGAGCTTCCATGCCACAGTCCTAGGTTCGAATCCCGGCTGTAAAAGGGCGACTCGCCCTTTCATCCCTTCACTAGGTCGATAAATGAGTACCAAGCTTGCTTGAGAACTGAACACTGGGGGTTTCATGTCAGACTGACCATTTGACCGAAACATCTACACACGCACCCCAGATCCTAAGGTCAAGTAAACTGAGATATGCACAGTAAGGCCTTAATCCTCATGGGCTGTTGCGCCGCTAAGTTCCTAGTTCATTTATGATTGGATAATGCAAATCACACAAACTCTATCATATAAATACTAGCGGTAATATATAGTCTTAGTCCAGTGATAATTAACTAATGGATAATATATATTTCTCTTATATATATATCAACTTAATATAATATAAATTTTGAAAATACTATGCGTAGCATACCATTCAGGTTCACATTGTTCTATCCTATTTTCAATTCAAAATTTATGGTTAACAAATATACAAAATTAAGATTAAATAAATGTAATTAATTATTTGTTACTTATACAAATATATCATATGGATTTCAGATTATAAAATGGAGAAATATAATCCAATTCTGTATTGAAACTTCCTACAACAAAGATTTCAAAATCAATTACTATTTAAATGTTTGCAAAAATCAGTAATCGTAAATTAAAGACGTATGTTTTTGCAACAGGAATATCTCTCGCTAAGCTTCTAGATTAACTATGGGAACTTAGAAATAAAATTAAGCTTTTAAAAATTTTAAAGAAATATCTTTAGAAACTCTTTCAATTCTATGAGCATACTGTGTATGTGTAATTTTTTTCTTTAGGTACCTATTACTTTAGATGTAACTCTATAAAATCTTCAACTAATACTCGGTATTATATCGAATCAGCTCTTAAGTATCAAATTATTCCCGGGAATTCCTCTCTTTATGTAGCATCTATCTAAATCAACTCCCATCCGGCATTTGGTGCTATTCGATGGAGAATAAGCGTAGCCCTAAGCTAAAGATAACATAGAAGAAAAACAGGAAAAGAAACATCAGCAGTCGGCTCACAGAACAGCGAGAATCAAAAATTTTATTACAGAGTACATTCTTGCGATAACTTTTCACCTTTATGATTATAGCATTGTCAGAGAAATTATGTTTCTAGTATTCTCACAAAGAAACATTTTGAGTTCAAATTCTTTTTATTACAATTAAAACTATGCCAATAATACCACAGCCGTTTTTTTTTTCTTTCATATTAAGCCTTGCATTTATGACGTTCTTCTCAGGTTAGTTGACAACGATACTTTTCATTGCATGACTTTCTGATTTAGCCAATTTTATTGAAACAATTAAGGAAATCGACTGTTCTTTCACAATGACACTCCATAAGCCGTGAGGGCTCTTGTAAAGGCTCTTATCCGAAGACAAATGACGAGGGCGACGCCTAAAGCCGGTAACCTCTAACACCAGAACTTGAACTCAACAGATTCATTATACATAGTTACCACAATTATTTACTGACAAATCGGTTAGGAAATTGGAAGCCGTTCAAACCCTTAAAGCACAGCACGAGTTGTGTGTGTGCGTCGTGCGCGTGTGGTGCGTGGTGCGCGTGTGCGTGGTGCGTGTGCGTGCGCGCGCGGCGTGTGTGGTGTGTGTGTGTGTGTGGTGTGTGTGTGTGTGTGTGTGTGTGTGTGTGTGTGTGTGTGTGTGTGTGTGTGTGTGTGTGTGTGTGTGTGTGTGTGTGGCACTTTCGGAAAAACATTTCTTTAGGTTTTGCAATCTTGCATGTATTTTCGTAAAATTAGCAGCATATATAAAAAATAAGAAAAAAATTATAAATATTACTTTAAAAAATTATAAATGCTTCTACGTGAATTTTTTTTAAATAATATTCTAAATTTTTAATCAAAAACTTCATGAACTTATTGACATATTGACAATGTATGAGAAAGACCTTAAGTTGAAATTTTCAAAAAAGCAATTAGATATCAATATTTGATGTAAATAAGTTTTTCTTATTCAAACGTAAATGATATCGATATTTTTCCCTCGTAATCTTGTAGCCAATAATATATTGAAAAATATATAAAATCTGTTGCTGAATACCATTAAAATTCAGAAAGATATTGACGATAAAGTGAGCTGTATTTCTTTTACTTTCCATAAGTAGTTAAAAGATAAAATATTTTCCAAGCTTGTTTTTTTTAAAAAAATTATATGAAAGTTAAACTGAATTGCATAAAATATACTAATATACTAAATTTTGAAAGAAAAGCTTTGATATATTTTCGCATGCTTAAAAGAATTTTTTACTCTATCTAGAATTATTACTCGTTGTGTGTCTGTGCGCGTGCGCTTATACTTTTTTATTGAATTGTTTCTAAAGTTAACTAAACTTGTTTTTTTTGTTAGAAAATGATTAAAAAATTTAGAAATATCTATTTCGAAATTTAATTGAATAATGCTTGATAAATTATTTTTTTAAAAAAGGGGAGGGCTTAAAGGAAGATGCTGTGGTACTTTTTTTATGTAAATGTCAGAATAAAGCACCTTTTACCACTTGAAGAATACTTTCTTCGTGATATTGTGAAAAACATTTTATTGCGCCAGAAATTAATTTCGAAACGAATTTCAGTTATTTTTTTAGCAGAAATACTCGTAAACTTAAATATTAAAAATTAGCATTATTTATATGCACGAAATGAAATTCTCTCTCTTTCTTATATATATAACTTTTCCTAAAATCTTTCAAATATTTTTTGTGACAAACGAATGTTATTTGCTTTTTCCTTAAACTACTAATATAAAATTCACTAAAAAGTGACATAACCGTTTGAAATAACACTAAAATAAGTCAAAAGGCCATGGCAATGTATCATAACTTACAAATATTAGTATAAATAGCAGTTTATTTTGTTAAAAAGTAATAGTACTACTCTAAGCATGTGTAGCTGACTTTCCAATACGAATTTTAAAACAAAATATTTTTAGTCGGATATGATAAGCTAGTTGGCTATCAATTCTTACAATATGGGAAGAAATTATGTGCCTATTTTATTACTAAAAATGTCAATGATAGTAGGAGAAAAATCCACCCCACTCGTAAAAATTTCTGTCATCATCCAGCTTCACCACATCACATTCTGGGACGGATTGAACTTTCTAAGGGGGAGGGGGATTAACATCCGATTCTCTTATTATTATAGATTTTTTTAGTGGTCAGCACCTTCTTACCATGAGGATGTGATGTATGTAAGATCTCTTTCGAGTATAAGAAACAACTACAAACTAAAAACGGAATACATTTCGTGGATCCACTACAACTTATATTCTACTAGCCGTTACCCGTCCACTTCGCTGGGTATTTCATGATGCACGAAATATACGGTTTAGCTGTTCGTAAGCATTGACAAACATTCTTTGTAGCTCTCATCTCTTTATTTGCAAAGAACATGACTTGAATTTCTAAAATTGAAGTACAATTATTTTTTATGCTCTCGTAACCCCCTCCCCAAAATGGATTCCCGAAAAAGTTTTTTAGTGAATCCCTACTGATGGGTGGCTTGGAGGCTGGAAGGCTTAGATGCTGATCGGGTTTGAAGATGGTCCCTAAGACACATGTAATTTGTGTATTCCCCTTGTTTTTTGTTGACAGGATGTTGTCGGATTCTTAAGTTGAGGGGTCCCAACGGTCGGTCAGGAAAGTTGAATGGACTCATAAATTGAAGAGGAGTCGAGAAATTCGTAACTTTGCGCTTGGTTCCTGACCAATGACTAGGCGAGACCAAAGGGGTGCGGATGAAAAAGGGGGTAATTTGCCCCCACTTAAAAGGAGGAACCGGACATTTCTCGACAGATCAGAGATTAACAGAGTTTTTAAAATTTGGTCAGACTGATCAGACCCCAAGTACCACCCATCGCCATCCCTCCGTTTCAGATAAGTGAAATGTTTTAGTATTCTTATTCTTAAATTTTAATTGTGTTTTATTTTAACTTAGTGAAGTGTTTTAAATGTAATAAACAAATTTGTTTTAATTTAATCCGAGTAATTCATTAATTTGCGTTGTCTTTAATTATGATTTAAAAGTACTAACCACTATCATGATGCAGACATTAGTTAAATAATCGAACCTGCGTAAGTCATAAGATGTTAAATTAAAGTAGTATTAGAGGAGCGCTGCATTATCTGGTGCCAAGTGACCAGGATTCGAGGAAATTTTTTTTCTTTTTTTCGTTCACGCGAGAATTTTGTAGATGAATCTGGGCAATCGCTAATGTGTTGTGTTCGAATGTATAATAAATCTAAGATTGTTGTAATGTTGAATACATTGACGTTAACTGTAAAGCAAATTTTTTTTCTCCTCGCAAGTTTAATTATTTTTCCCCTCGGTAGATGAAATATTGAAAAAATTTTTCTCGCGGTCCCATATTGTTCTAATGTATTTAGTCACTGGTATATTGGATGGAGATGGATTCTTCTCTTTTGTAAGAATGTCAATATATTTTTTTTTACTTCATTCTGTCGAAAATTTTACCTTAATTGAAACTCGCCTGTTTTAGATAAAATTCGCATAATGCCTCGTTCTCGTCAGGCCGATCCTGTTCAATTACATACTACTTCCGATCGGTTTAATTTAATTGAGTTGATCCCACAATTTGCGGGCAGTGAGGGTTCGAGTGTTAGAAAATTTTTAAATAAAATTAACGAAGTTGCGAAGTTAGGCAATTGGGCAGATAATGAGAAAACTGCAATTTTGAAACTCAAACTTTCGGGTGTAGCGGAAGAATTTTTTTTGCTGACCCCAGCAATAATGATATTTACGACTTCGAACAATTGTCTCAAATTCTCCTTAAGAGATTCGAATGCACAGTTCCATTGTCCACGAAACTTCAACTGTTCTCCGTTTGTCAGCAGGGAATTTCTGAGACTGTGCAGGAATTCGCATCCAGAATCAAAAAATTGGGAAATCAGGTTTTCGAGTCACATAACGTTGTGGCATCATCGGCAGTCCGACAGGCGAACGACCAACTTTTACAATCTAGATTCAATAGTGGGTTGAAGAACTATATAAGAAGATTCGTATTGGCGAGGGTCCCCACGACATTCGAACAGTCTATTTCGGCCGCATTGTTAGAGGAGCAGCATCAGAGACTTAATGAAATAGCGACAAACGATCGCGCGGGATCGACGGAAAATAACAGAGAATCAGCGATTGTTTCAGCTCTTGCGGAACGCGTACAGGAATTAAATATAAGAGTGGGTAAACTACAACAAACCAAGGGCTCCGTAAATGCCTATCACTCTGATTCATCGAGAACTTTCCCTCGCAGAAACCCCGTTTCATTTCGATGTTATTATTGTCAACATATAGGTCATAAGCAAAACGAGTGCCGAAAACGGATGAGAGATGAAAGCCTCACTTGGGTTTCCGGGAAATTCGCTAGGTCGAAGCGGTTCTTCACAGAGAGAGAGATACAATGTCAATCAGAATAGGGGAGTGATTTATGAATCACCGCCCTCGGAGGTTTTCGGGTGGATGAAAAAGGGGGTAATTCGCCCCCACTTAAAAGGAGGAACCAGGACATTTCTCGACAGATCAGAGATTAACAGAGTTTTTTAAAATTTGGTCAGACTGATCATACCCAAGCACCACCCATCACCATGCCTCCTTTCAGATAAGTGAAATGTTTTAGTATTCTTATTCTTAAATTTTAATAGTGTTTTATTTTATCTGAGTGAAGTGTTTTAAAAGTAATAAACAAATTTGTTTTATTTTAATCCGAGTAATTCATTAATTCTCGTTGTCTTTAATTATGATTTAAAAATACTAACCACTATCATGATGCAGACATTAGTTAAATAATCGAACCTGCGTAAGTCATAAGATGTTAAATTAAAATAGAATTAGGAGCGCTGCATTACTACTCAACAAAACAAACATGCATGCCAAATTTAAAATCTAAATCTAATAGTTAAAACATGGAATTTTTCTATCAATAAGTTCTGTAACCCCCTAAATCACGGATCAATTTCCCTGGTGAATCTCTATTTATCAAAAGAAACTTGCTTGGCAAATTTCAAGTAGGTGGATATAACAGTTCAAAAACAAAAATTTTTAAATATATAACACCTCTTCTGAAGCCTTTGCAATTCCTTTTAAGGATCGATTTTCGCAAAACTCCTTTTCTACTTCAAAAAAGCCTACCAAATTTCAAGTTTGTAGATCAAATAGTTCAAAATCAGGAAATTTAACTATAACATCCCTTAAGCCTCCACAGTGTCCCCTTAGGGTCAACTATTGCAAAGCCTGTTGTAAGGTGGTTTTCTACTCCATGAAAAGAAAGTGCCTACCAAATTTTAAGTTTGTAGGTCGAATTGGTCAAAAACGGGAATATTTATCTTTAACGCCCCTTAAGACCGGCAATCACCTCCCCTTAGGAGTCAATTTCTGCAACACACCTTTTATAGCGGATCTCTAATAATTGAAAGAACCGTATGTACCAAATTTGAGTTTTAGTGTCTAATAGTTCAAAAACAGGAATATCTATATATTATGCCCTTTAAGCCCTCGTAACGCCTCTTTAGTCAATTTTCGCAAAATCTGCTTTTAGTGGACCTCTACTCAATGGAAGGAACATACCTACCAAATTTAAAAGTCTGTAGGTCTACATCAAAAAAAATATATTAATGTAAAAATAGCAATATTTATGTGTTATATTTATGTCTAATTTTCCCCTGCAATGCCTCTTTAGGGTCAATTTTTGCAAAACCCTTTTTATGGCATACTTCTACTCCAGGAAAGGAACGTGCTTTCCAAATTTCTGGTTTGTAAGTCTAGTAGTTCAAAAGTGAGAGTCTTTTCCTATAACACCTCTTAAGCCCCCGCAACATCCCCTAAGGGTCAATTTTCGTAAAATCTCTATTATAGCGGATCTGTCATGCATCCACATACCGCGAAAGGTATGTGTCTACCAAATTTCAAATGTATAGGCTGTAAAGTTTAAGGTATCCAACTACCCTAAAATTGTGAATTTTCCAAAAATTTTAAAAATTATGATTTTATTTTATAGGCTATCTTATTAGCTTTATAAAAAACCAAAGTTTATTATTTTCCGTTCACTATAACAAAAAACTACAAGTGTTTTAGTAAAAGCAGATGCCATTACTTTAAGCAAGTTTTGTCTTACTTTAAAAACGTTTTACTTGAAATATGTGTTTTTTCTTTTTTCTAAATTCTCAAACGGGGACAGAGATTGCTTAAAAAAAGTTTTGAAAATAATTAACTGAAATTTTTTATGTATGTTCTGTATAACAGTAGAAGTGTTTTTACCGTCAGATTTATCAATCACTGCTTTATAACAAAATTTACAGTCCTTTATGTTAATCTAAGCACTGTTATTTTAAGCAATTTCATATAATATCTAAGATAAAGGGCTCTAGATTTTGTAAAAATTAAATATCTCTTATCCTGAAGGTCATTTCAAAACTGATTAATATAACAACACATCAGAATTGAAAATTTGTTTATAAACATTTGGTACAGAATGGGAGTTGTTTATGTTATTATTTGAAAAAAAATTCTACCAATTTTTTTCCATTTTAGTATTTTTTTTTTTCCTCTTCTTTAGCATATTTTTCTTAAAATGTTTTTCTAAACAAATCTAAAAACAGCAAAAAAAAAAAAAAAAAAAAATCCCTATATCTCCATTTTTTTTTTAAAAAAAATGTTGTTGCAAGTAGTCGGATACCTTGAGAATATGTGCAAATGGAAAGAAATTCCGGAATTAAACTATCAATAGCATAATAAGTACCAACAAAATCAAATTTTTAAATGTCATCTATAACTTCAAAGATGTTTTCAACAAAAAACGGTTTTTAATTTCGGAGTCTTAAAAAGAAAAAAATTTTAACTGTGTGTTGTTCTATTCACCAACTTCTTTTGAATAATTTATGACACATTCAGTCACATAATCATCTGACTCTTTCAAAAAATGACATGACTTTTCGTGTCTAATGTGAATTCTATATACCTCATACATATATACTAAAATCAATTTTATTTAAACTTACTTATTTTTTAAATGAAAATTATATTTTTCGGAAGAGAAATCTCAGTAAAGAAATAACTTTCCACGGTTTTTCATCTTTTTAAATGCTCATATACAGAAAGAAAATTAAATGCTGGTTCTTAATGTGATTGATTTATCGCAAAATGCTCCAGTTAAAGACTATTGATTTCAATACTGGGGACACAGATCATCGAATAGTAAAGAAAGGCTTTAGTTCAACCACTTATTTTTAGATAATACCAGAAGTTATTACTCCTTTTAAGCCAATATGGTCCAAACACAGGGAAAGAATACCTTGGTGACGGTGAATTGTTCCAATAAAATAAAAAGATTGAGAATGAAAAAGCAAAATACGATGCCTTTTCTTCTGCATGCACATGGAATTTTTGGCACAAGAACTATAGCGACATTGCAGAGAATCGAAGTACAAAATGGCGAACTGCCAAGGTGCTGCGCCGAGTTCCAAAAAGTTGAAATATCAGTTTTACATATTTTGTTCGAAAAAATTGTTTTTGGAGCAGAACGTTTTTTTACCGTTATCACATTATTTTGTTTCTATTTTTTTTCGTTTATCGTCGTTGAAACTTATATTGTTTGTCTTCCTTTTCAAGTTTCCTACTCAAAAGTTTGCCTTGTAACATAAATATAAGTCAACTATTGATTTTTTTCCTATTTATCATTTCACAAGTATAGACAAATACACATTAATATTCCTTTGACTTTTTTTGGAATTATTGGACTGTTTTGGAGAACTCAGCTTCAAATCAAAACTTTTATTCATACATTCATTGCGTTTTGATTTTCTTCAATTCTTTTGTGTGAGTAAAACAGTAAATGTTTTCCATTTTTGTAATAGCTAGATTTAATTTATCCTCTACTTTGTATCATGTAATATTTACAAATAGCACAAAAAAGAAATCTTGAAGTAGTACTAATAGTTTAAAATATCTTGCCCCCTCTAGGATAAATTTTGTAGTGATTAGATAATGATCTATTGATATGAATTATTATTTATTTTTCCCCTCTATCGTATAGATGTCAATAATAATTGTAATTTTTTTATGTAATCCCCCTTCCCTATGGGGTAATACAAGCAGTAAAATATTGAGCTTGTTGACCATGATAACAGCCTATATAAACATAAAAGGGAAAATATTATTGGGAAAAAATACAATCTAAAAAATTAGCATGCAACATAGTAAAACGCGCCACATAGGTTGTTTTCCCTGCAGTGATACACTGCTTGTGGGAAAATTGCTTTATAGAGAACGTTCGCTTCCCCAAATGAAATTGAAAAGCAAGATTATGGCAGCCCTAGAAGATGTTACCAGGATGGCGTTTTTATCACCCTTGGTGACTAATTTGGTAAAAAATGGTATTGTCAAGAAACTCTGGTGAAGTCTCTGGGATCGACCAATCTGGAAATTTCTATTAGGCTATACAAAGAACTTGAGACGAAAGACACGTCAGTACAGATTGGCATGTACTTCGGCGTTGTCTGCCATAAGTCAGGGAGACTTTATCAGTCTAAGTTCCTGCTAGTGGAACTGTTCTAAAAAGACGTTCCTGGAGTACTGTTAAGCTTGTTTATAATGGGTGCGTTTACAAATATTGTAAACAATCTGATGTATTAATTCTTTGTGTATATATCTGTATTTGTCTCGTGCAGTCATTTGTTCGTTCTTTGTCCATTAACAAATCTGTTATTATTCGAATAATTGGATTCATCAGCTGCTTTTCTCCCGAGCAAATTTACAACAAAATAAGTAGTGTAAAGAAAACATATACTTTGTATCTACTCAGAGCATATAAATCAATAAGAGAATTGAAATATATATAGGCTAAGGAGATATTTCTATTAAAATGTAAGTACACTTTTAACAGGAACACATTTAAAAATGTAAATATTTACATTTTTCCTAAAGTTCTCAATTAAATAATTTCAATATCTTCATTGAAAACACTGCTGTTTGAGAAAATTTCAACACTAAAAAGAAATCTCGGAAATAAAATGAACTTGAAGGAAATGCAAATAAGATTTGAATGTACAAATCATTAGAATCAGTAAGCGATTGTGTATGTGAGGGTTAAGGAACACAGACAATGAGTGCGTGAGTGAGTGAAAATTAACGTCGCACTATTCAACTACTCGAGGGCTTTTAGTGACGGACATCGTAATTTGGAACCATGGTCAAGTGACTAGTACGACACCCTCTCCTACACACCATACCAACGGGAGGAAGTTTGAGCCTCGGCATATTTAAAGTGTATCAGCCCCTTCTACACGGCGGGTCTTCAGTCACACCAGGTGTGAACTCATGGCACGTCAGCCACAAGTCCATGACGTTGACCATAAAGCTACCATGGCCACTGAGAAACACAGCAGCAAGTAAGTAAAGTAGGTGAGTTTAAATGTTTTATTTCCGTTTAACTGCTGTAAAGGATTGGTTAAAAGTCAATGTACCCTCCAAAAAAGAAACGCAGAATGTCATACAAAAAACTAACAGAATTTAAACAGGCCGCATAATCGGCATCTCTGAGAATAAATTTTGTATTCTGAAATCGTTATTCGCACAGAGTTTAATGCTGCAGCAAAGATACAAGCGTAGAAAAGATGCATTTTCGAGAATTTTTAATGGAAGCAGTTGATGGGTGGGTCCTTTGTTGGTTATGCTCTGCGGAAGAAAGGAGTCAATGCATACTCCCTTCTTAGAGAAGAAGGTCGTATTTGCTATTTATTAATGCACTTTCTGAGCTTTACATATAGAAGGGTTGTTTTCAGCCTTTACTGCAATTGATTTATATTTTTAGTAGGTTTTGAGTATCATTGGAACGATTTTCCAATGACGTTTTGGGCAGTCCTTTTTTGAGATGGTGGGTCAGGTTGACTCGTGCACTGGTGTCATTTGAATCACTTGTCGTGAATAAGTCTTATATTCTGTATGGAATGCATGATCAATCAGTAGCGTTGGACTGTGATGTTATCTAGTGTGCAAATCCTAGATCACTATTTCAGCAGCAAGTTGTGGTGACGGGTGAGAGAGTGATCTATAGTGATATTGACAGCAGAGTGATTTAAATTGGCCACTTGCAGTTCCAAAGTACACGCGTTAGACAACTGGAACGAAAAGGAATCCTTATTTGTGG
This sequence comes from Trichonephila clavata, assembly GCA_019973975.1. Taxonomy (NCBI): domain Eukaryota; kingdom Metazoa; phylum Arthropoda; class Arachnida; order Araneae; family Nephilidae; genus Trichonephila; species Trichonephila clavata. Next base: position 8,367 of record BMAO01011104.1, on the reverse strand, counting down.
CCGCCGTTAAGCACTTTTGTTCGATCCGACATGCGGTAGAGAGGTCACTGCAAGCCAAACAACTCAAAAACCCAGCATTGAGATCCCCAGCTTGTAGATCACTACAAGTCTACAAACACCTCATCCACATGGAAGTGATAAACCGTCTAAATAAATAACTCAGAATTAAAATCAGATCTCTCTATTTTAAAAATGCCAGAGCTATAAAAGTGATATTCCCCTTAATATAACAAGAATTGAAGCAAAATCAGTATGTTATATAAATAGAGAAAAGGTTACACACAAAAATTGGTGATACAAGTGTGAAAAACACCAAGCATTTTCAGCAACTCACCCAGCGTTCTCTCTTGTGTTGGCCCCACAATGGAGTCCATCTTCAAGTGTGTCATTGGTTATCCCATGGTTCACTGGCATCTTCTGTGTCATGGACTACGGGAAAGGATTTCTCTGAAAATACACCATTCATGCTGAACCACTGGTACCTCCGAATACAATGGGATCACCAATGGCGTACCAATGGGCAACAAGTCGTCTTCTCTGATGAGTCCTGCTACAATCTTGACTCTAAAAATGGTGGCGTACTCATCAAATGCTACATAGATGAAGCCTTCACCCAGAATTTATTATTCAGCCTCATACTAAGCGAACTCCTAGCATTATGATCTGGAACGCGGTTGGATATCATGGACAATTCCACCTAATTTAAAATATGAGAGCCTTGAGCAGCTGATGCTACATCGGGGAAGATGTGGAAAACGATTTACACAATTAACGGAGCTGTACTTCAGCAAGACAATAACCGTCCTCTTGTTGATCGGAATGTACTAGTCTTTTTCAGTGCATTGCAGATTCTGCTTCTTTTATGGTCTGCACCAGTGTTTCTTAATCCAGGGGTCGCATGGTACCTGGGATTGCCAAAAATTTTAGGATTTTTGATACACATTTTGCATAAAATAACGGGTTTGTCATAATTAATGATAACAATAATTTCATTGTTTATTTAGATTGTCATTGGAGAAGGCCAATCGATAATTTAAGATCAGTCAGTAGGCTAAAAATCTTGAAATTATCGAATTTGAGTTTTTGATATTTTTGAAATATCCAATTCATGAACTTTCTAAGGATATAACACATATGCCATATTTTCAATTAGAAGTATGTCAAAATGACTTTTAAAAAAATCATTAACTGGCGGTCCACTTCCACTTTTGACAGATATTTGCCTTTTAAATATTCTGAAACAATTGCAAAGCCTTCTTTTTATTTATTCATACGCAATTAACTTTAGATAACGGTATAACTGCATAATTTTGGAGCCGGATTCATAGTTAGACAGTTGGAGTGATTTAAATTAGAACTATTAAATAATGAAGAATAAATCAATGTTTGTGGAATACTTAGTTTGGCAAGGTAAGATTTTTTATAAAAATTTCTGTTTTCTAAAAATTATATTTTTAAAATAGTGTTTAAGAAAATGGATTTTTTCTAAATTTACTGTATGTGAATTTTACACTGCAAGTTTACATTATACAGGGTGTCCAGCCTTAATGTGACACAATAGCTAATTCCCGAACCGTTTGGTTTAGATATGCACTTCCAATTTGAAAAATGTTTTAAAACAGATAAAGAATGTTTTTACATGCTTTTCGAAGCAAAAAAAACCCATTTACAAAAAAATTACAAAAATTAATTTTTATACGGTCCCCAGGTCCTATCACTTATATTTAGGAAAAAATGCAGTACACAAAAACTAAGTAAACACAAAAAGTTTCATTTTATTACGATAAAAACTGGCCGAGTTATGGAACTTTGAAAATCATACATTATATCCATTTTCTCGGCTATTTTCAAGAAGCTAGTAAGGGGCCGTCTCCAAAGTGAAATTAGTTGGAACTCTGCTAGGAAACTTTTGCTCTTGCACGTCACTCTTTTGTAAATCGTTTAAATTTAAAAGCATACGTTAATAATACAATAATTGAGTATTTAAGAAATAAAATTTATTCTGTGTGCGTGTAAAACGTAGAAAAAATAAAATATTTTAGACGAAGAAAACATTTTAAAAGCAGTTCCAAAAAATAGACTTATATGCTGCGGCTTCAGTCTGATTTGCTGCGTTTTTGCTGATCTTGACGAACGTTAAAAATCTGTTGTATCATCGCTTGCAATTGCATACAATCGTATTCTAATATTACGAATTCTAGGACGGGAAAACGAGATGTATACAAATGAAGAATACTGCGAAATGGTACTGTTTTATGGGCAGTGTAAACGAAATAAGAGAGAGGCGGCAAGACTTTATGCAGTTAAATTTCCCACTCGAAGACATCCATCTTATTGCACAATTGCCCGTACTGTTCAGCGCTTGTATAAAACTGGGAGTTGCAATAGACGTATTCCCTGTCTCGTGCCTTCACCATTATTTAAGTTAATTTGGTCATTCTGATATAACAAAGCCCCTAATTCATGATTAGTGCATCATTCCACCTTATGCTATAATTTGAACGGCAAATCCTGAATTATTTTGCCGCTATTTGTTAAAACAAGCTGTTTTAATCTTTTCGGCACAAGTTGTACTTCTTTAATTTAGTTTTTATTGTTTGCCATACAGCAATTCAAATTGTCAATCTATGATGTTTACTACGATGTTTTAATTTTTCTATGATTATTTTTTTTTGCTCTTTCTGTAGAGACTGAATTACTGTTCTCTAAACTCAATTTATATACGACCCCCTTTTCTGAGCAACTCAGATGCTTCAAATTTATGTAGGCATAACTCGGCCAATTTTTATCGTAACAAAATGAAACTTATTGTGTTAACTTTGTTTTTGTGTACTGCGTCTTTTCCTAAATACAAGTTATAGGACCTGGGGACCGTATAAAAATTTAATTTTTGTAATTTTTTTTTGTAAATGGGTTGTTTGGTTCGAAAAGCACGTTAAAACATTCCTTACCTTTTTTAAAACATTTTTCAAATTGGAAGTGCATATCTAAACCGAACGGTTCGGGAATTAGCTATTGGGTCACATTAAGGCTGGACACCCTGTATATTCCTTATGTATACTTGTGCATACTGAGGTGATATTTTGGAAATATTACGAAAACATTTAGCTAAAGAGACATGTCGTGACAAATTTGAATAAATTCAGTGACAATAAGTAAAAAAAAAATTTTTTTTTTTTTTTGAAAAACTAAATATGTTTTAAAAAATATCACTTCAGGTATAAAAAAAAATGTTATTGTACAGACAAGTTTTTAAACTTAAATATTCAAAAGTTTCTGGATGAATGGTACCCACAGATAATTCAGATGTGCAATACCATTTGTCGTTGCAAAAAGCTGGTTACATACATAAAAATACATAAATATCATGTTTAAAACATAAGAACAATTTTTATTTATTGTTTTAGAAATCATTTGACCAGTTTAGAAAAAGTTTTGAGATCTGATACTTCTAGAAATATTGTTTGCATGTGAATATACAAAACATTAATGAAAACTTTCCAGAAATGTCGTTTAAACACATATTCCCAAATCCTTAGTTTTACATATTGTTATATTATTGCAAGGCATTCATGATGTTTTATAATCAACTTTGATGTTAGTAATACATCAAAGCTAAAAATTCATACATATTTGAGAAAATAATGAAATTACAAAATATCTCGTTAAATAAAAACTAAAAAATGCTATGTGTGTGTTTTCTGGGCAATTTAAGTAAAATAGGGAAAAAAGTCTTAAAATAAATATAGAATAAGCTAATGTTTAATAAATTGGGACCAATACATGTTGTAATTCATAATTTTTGTGATGAAGTAACATTTTTTATATTAAAAATGCAATTTTCTCAAAATGATGTTTTTTCAAACTGCGTGTACCTTTTTCTCAGAACCTATTGAATATGCGCACACGATAATTTTACTGAACATAATTGATATGTAACTTATATACTGAAGGGAGCTTTTATTAATATTCCCAAAATATTTTGGTAAAAGTTAGCTATCGTGAAAAAAATGACGATTTTCAAAAACTTCATAGTGATACTTTTACGTTGCATGATTTTGAAAAAACATTGTATTTAAAAAATCTCATTCATTATAAATATAAAAGTATAATTAATATACAGACAAAATTAAAAGTTTTTATATTTAACAGTTTCTGAGAGTAAGGTACATAAAAAGCCAATTTGTACATCTGTATAACATTATTGGTATAGGGGGTACCGACGATTCTTAATTGTTTATTTGGGTTCTTATTAGAATATCGATCAAATCTAAAGAATATCGAAGAGGTCCTTCCTCGGTGTCAACTATATTTCAAGATTTAATAACAAAACTAAAAATAATCAAGCACACCCTTTCCATTGATATTTAAATATTGCATAAAACGTTCTTAATAGAAGGCGATGATCTCAGAAGTGAACTCAAAATGACTACACTTAAAAAGCACATTATAGATCATGTAGAATTTACCTTGTAATTCCATCACATAATGTTTTTATTCTATTAATTATATTTCTATATCGTAATATTCAGAGCAAAAGCTTATTGCGGATGATTATTACAGCAAAACAACAATATACAACAAATGAGAAATATATAGAAGTACCCAAGTGTGTGTAAACTTTGCGCAATGCTTATGGGGTTGCAGAAAATTTTTGAACAAAAAATGGGGTCACCACCACGAAATTTCTATGAACCCATGGTCTACACGTTCCCCGTATTTGTCATTCACTTATTATGCCTGGAATAATATTGAATGGTGAAATCACTCGTATGACACGTTCGGTAGAGAATAAGGCTAAACGTCGGGATCAAATAGAAGTCATCTAGAATGCCATTCCTCAGCGTAACATTCAGAAATGATATGATTCAATGCCCCACCGTGTATAGGCTCCCATCGCTGCGATTGGCATCTGCATAAACTACAGAGTGCATAGTAAATTTCACTGCATACTTAAATCAGTATAAGCAGTAAACAGAATAAGTTTCATTTATTTTATAGAGTGGCCATTTCCTCAAACAATCGTGTATTTAAGTATTAATGCAATAACCACAAAAAAGCATATTTAACATACTTTCTTATTATAATATACACAGTAGAATCTCGAAAATCTGGCACTCGATAACTTGGCAGTCCGTATAATTCGGCCCCACCCCTCCAGGTCAAAAAAACTTCACGTGCACAGTTAATGAAAAAATGCTGGTAAATTATAAAGACGTTAAAGTTAAGGACACCGTACAAACTCCTGAAACAGAGGTGGGGAACCTGCGTCATCATTGAGTTTCTTGTGTGGCTTTCGTAAAAGCTAGCACTTCTATTAATTAATAGTTAATTACATATATTTTATAACATTTTGAAAAAATCAATGGAATTAAATAAAGAACGGTATGAATGCATGTATGTTTCAGTGACTATTCGTGAGAATGGCCAATTGTACATTTCAAATGTTAGAACGCCACCTAGTGCACATGGCAACACTATCACACATACTCATGTAGAGAGGAACAATTAAGGCTTCTCGTATGAAGTTTGATCCAAATATATATACAGTCGACTCTAGATAATTCAAAGTTAAAGGGACCAATGAAAAACTTCGAATTATCGAGAGGATAGGAAAAAACTTCCAAAATATACGAAGAGAAATATTTTTCTAACACATTTAAATTTGAAACTATGTAATAAAACAACAATTGTACATATGTAAAAAATTATTTTAAAGTTTTTCAAAAATACATATTATACTGTACAAATATTAAACAGATTGAAAAGTCCTGTATTAAAAGGATTCAATTATGTATTAAAAGAATACATACTGTGCATAACTATTTTTTACGAGAAAATCTGTTACCTTTTTTTGTTTTATGGCATTCAACTAATTTTGTCAATAGATTTTTCTAGATTAAATGAAGCTTGAAAAACGTCCGCATCAACATAATTTCGAAGGAAAAAGTTGCATAGTTTGTTTAGTGAAAATTTAACTTCTGCCAGAGTTATCGGAGTCAACTCCGATGGTCATCAAAGAGGCTAAATTACAGGGGAGACGATCAGAGACAACACAAAACATGTAAGCTCCAACGTGTTTGCTGCAGGACTCTACACGATAGTGAGTGTTTGAATTGTCGAGTTTTATTAGATCACTTCGAATTATCGTGTGTTGTACTCTGGCTAGTCACAGATTTTATTTCGAAATATTGAGTGTGTGATGGATCTATACGGTCTTTAACTAACCTACTCTATTTTTCTTAAAATAATTTATTTATTTCAACCAATCTTCACCGAGAGCCAGGCGTGATTTATGCAAATAAGATATATTTTATAAGTTCGGGTTTCGCGAGTTAAGAGAGTTAAGAAAAGTGAAGTGCTAGGAAGAGTGAAGTTAAGTGAATTAAAGATCGAGACGTCAGCACGAAGTTGTTGACAATCGTAGATAGCCTGTTACGTGTGGAGGTACTCGAAGAAAAGCTGATTGAATATAAGAAAATCCTTATTACAGAGCGTGGATTCTTCACCCATTCTTCCAGCCATTAAAAAGGCAGAAATCATCACGAAGGAACAGCCGATGTAAAATATAAGGTCAGTGATTTGATTTAAGATATTGCGAATATTCGTACGTGGCGTAGCTGTACTTGTGCAGGTTTAAGTTTTCCTAGATTCAGTTGACGTTCTGAATATTTGACTAGTAGTGATTCCCCGTTTCGTACTCTACTCTTATTTGTTTTTCTTAATTGAATTGTGTGTGTCTAAACTTATGTGCTGATTAGAATCAATAAATCTATTTGATTTGCAATTATATCTTTTGATCATTTAAGTCCGCCTACACATCCGGTAGTATTTTCAGATAGACAGGGAGTTTGTAGTGTAAGGGGTGGCTTTCAGTCACGACAAGTGTACCAAAACATATTGTTTTAGTTTGAAATATCAAGAGTTTTTCTAGGGGATGAGCATATACTTCGAATTAGCAAGAGGTTCGTATTATCGAAGATTTGCATTAACGAGAGTCGACTGTATGTATATATATACTATATATATATATATGTGTATATATATACACTGGGGTCCAAAAGTTAAGCATAAATCATAAAATGCGAAAAACATGGAGTAAATATTCGTAAAATTATTCCAAATTTCTTGCGGATATTAATTGGATGAAAAAGAAACATTGGATTTATGCACAATTTTTCAGCCGACTACATCCTGCGTGAAACACCGGCGCGTGTCGGAACGTGGAGAAACCGATTCACGCAGCATAGGCAATTCAGACAAGTTTCGTGCAACTGCTGTGCGAAGGAACGTTGTTAACCATCAAACAAGTTGAATGATGGCACAAAGACGCCAATTGGACATGTTTACGAAAGGAAGAATCGTTGGAATACTGGAATCCTCAAGATCACAAAGTGAAGTGTCTCGAATTCTGAATGTGGACCAGTCTATAATCTCAAGTTCAGATGTTTCAAAGAACGGGAGATGTTACCCGACAATCAATATCAGGTCGACCAAGAGTCACAACCCCTCGCCAAGACCGATATCCGGTAATAAGTGCGCGACGTCAGAGCGGCAGCACTGCCAGAGCACTGGGTTCGGCACTCACAGTCACCACAGGAATACGAATTTCGAGACAAACTGTTTACAGGAGACTCAATCATGCTGGCCTGTATGCCAGAAGACCAGCAGTTTGCATTCCTCTCACGTCTGCGCATAAACGTGCTCGTTTGAACTGGAGTTTGAAACATCAACATTGGAGTGTGGGAGAGTGGGCCAATGTGATGTTCAGTAACGAGTCCCGGTTTAGTCTGAGTAGTGATTCTCGGTGGGTAACGATATGGAGAGAACGTGGGACACGTTTTGAACCAAGAAACATAACGGAAAGACATCATTTTAAATCAAGAGGAATAATGGTATAGGCAGGCATCATGATGGATGGCCGCACAGACCTCCATTTCTTTGACACGGGGTCTGCGACTGCTCAAAGATACAGAGATGAAGTTCTTGAGCCTTATGTTTGCTTGTTTCGAGGTGCTGTCGTTCCTGACTTCATATTCATGGATGATAATGCGCCATGTCACAGAGCGGTGCTGATTGATGACTTCCTTGAAACGTAAAACATCCAGCACATGTCGTGGCCTGCGAACTCCCCTGATTTAAATACTATCGAGCATGTATGGGATATACTCGGGAGACAAATTGCAGCCCTTTCGCACCCACCAAGCTCCGTTACAGAATTGAATAGAGCTCTCCAAGAAGCTTGGAACCATTTGAGCCCACAACTCATTCATCATCTCATAGCAAGTATGGTAAATCGCTGTGCAGCGTGCCTGACCACACGCCTTATTAAACGGCCGCATCAGTATTTTATTTAATTATTTCTTT
>BMAO01011103.1:0-21417 GCA_019973975.1 Trichonephila clavata | reverse complement strand
GAATCGCTTCATCCGAAGTTGATGGCACCCGACTCTCAGTTTCATGAGTACGTGTACAGGTAGAACGAGTGACATCACTGAAAAACATTGTTTTAAATAAGAAAAATTAGTTATGAGTAAAATCTAAATTATTAGAATGAAAAACATATTTTATAAACCCTAATATTCAAGTTTTAAATGTAACAAAGAATATTCAGTATGATGAATTACATAAAACTTTAAATAATAAAAAAATTTCAATTTACAAAACTTGTACATGATCATCCAAAACTCTAATATCTCTCATATAAAGTAAATTTCACAAATTTTCTAATGAATTCTAATAAATTTCAAAGTTGTTAATTAACAAACAATTAAAAAGTAAAGCACCTCGAATTTTTAATCAAAACATAACAATTAGGAAAAAGAAAACAGAGAAAGAAAAACCCATTTATCACAGCTAACTTAGGGAACAAAAAACAATGTTTTTCAGAGAAAAAAAAGTGGGAATACTTTTTTTCTGTTTCCTTCTAAGTTGGCAATACTGTTCCATCTCCTCAAGAGGTAGAAATCAGCATTTTACTCATTATACTGTTATTTTCATTTTGCAATGTGTGCCTTTTGTCTCTAAAGTGTGATTCTTGTGCATCATATCTCTAGAATTTCATTTTCTGCTTCACTCTGGAAGTGATGCACTAAAGTATTTAAGCTTTCTGTACATTTAACAGTACAAAAATAGTACAGTTAAAGAAATTGAAGCGATTAACTCTACAAAGATTTATGTTTTAGAATTGTATTTTGTGTGCTATCACATAAAATACATTAAGGAAAAATAAGCATTTGAATAATTATATGTCAGCTAAAATATTTATGTAACTGGTATGATAAACATTTAAATTATTTGCAAGTATAAATACTTGAGTGCATTTTCATTCACTTTATAACATTGTAAGTGTAATAAAAGGGGGGGGGAGAATGCCTTGCACAGCAGGCAAGACCAAAAGAATTGGCGAAGCAATGTATTACAATAATAAAAATATCCATCAATATTAACAACAGAGTTAAAAAAATACATTTCATCTTGAATACAAATGGCTTTTTAACAAAAACACACCTTTATTGAATAATGAAACTGCCAAAATGTATGTTTTTAAAAATCTCTTCAAATATGTCCTTGTTTATTATAAATATATATTATGACTATGCAAAAAATTATGTTCATGTATTTTTGTGCTTAACATTTAAGTATTAAGTATGGGTTCAAACTTTGAAGTCAAAAGAAATGGTTAGAAAACAGTTGCTTAGAACAACATTTCTTCCCAACCCTAATCACAAAGATTGAGACTATCACATTCATTTACACTTAAGGACATTTTAAAGTTTAAAAAAAAAATAGAAGTAATGATAGATACACGTATATGAGAATACATTAATTAATAAATACTTTTCTAGCAAAACAAAAAGCTAATGAAGTGCACTATTAGATTTAGAGGTATATTAACACTTCAATAATTCATTAAGAAGCATACAAACTATGTATAATGCATGTGGTTTAGAAAAATGTAACTGTTGCACATAACACAAATCTATTTTTCATGTAACAAATTTATTTTTATGCAACAAGAGTTACAATGAGTTTCAACAGTAAAACATCAGTAATAGTGCTTAAAATAAATTCATGAATGAATGAGTTTGGTGGGCATAAGACTAAGCTACACGAAAAGATATGGATTAAAATTATAACTTATACTACTTAATTACAAAACTACATTTTATTTTCCTTCGCATATTATTACTTTTTAAAAAATACTCTTTATTTCTTATTTTTATTTTCCACTAAAATTTGAATTCAATTATTTCCGACTTTCCAGCAATTCATCTGTCATTTTTTTTGAATCATAACAAAATAAGAATACATTAAAAAAATTAAGAAAACATTATTAGATTCAGTAGTAAAAAAGATTCAAAAGGCATTCTTATCCAAGTAATGGCAAGCTCCAAATGGTTTTCTGGATCCCTTTTACACAAAATTACAAGAAAAATTTTGAAAATTCAATCATATTTCTAAGGAATAATAATTGCTGTCATCTGTAAAAGGTGAAGCTACCATAATATGTGTGCAGTAAATCAATATATATATATACATGCATGCATGCATGCACATCAGGTGGCACACCCTGGGTCCACACCCCCATAATATTTCAGTTATTTTTTTATTGAATTATAATCCTATGTATATAAAGTACATAAATTTAACTAAGCATTTGACATTAATTATATTAATTAATGCTAATTATTTATTCAATAATTTACTTTTCACTGTTTATTGTTCACCAAAAATCGATAAACCAAAAGAATATGTTGGGCAGTGTGTTGGAGCATGATACAAAAATTGTGGACTTTCGATTCTGAAACCCTTTGAAAAATTCCTGTGTTGGCCACTGATGCATATTTATCATACTTCCTGTCCATAACTCCAACACTTAAATGGACTCAAGAATCTCTAACACAATAACACTTATTGCTCATGACACAATCACAACACACTTTCTTGTGGACTGGCATTTATTAATTCCTCATAATATTTTTTCCCCATTTAAATCAGAATTGCAGGGCATGTGCAGTTCAGGCAGCACATTTGGATTGCGCAAACACAGTTCATACATGCATTACTACAGACACAATAACACAATCTACTCTCTTAATTACACAGATAGCGCTTCGTATGCCGTGAACTGACACTTCTTTAACATTTGCCTTCATAATAGTAATATCTTTGTTGTTTTTTTACATCTGCATTTTCATTGACTTTATTTGATTTTTAAATATAAAGTTGCACTGTGAAACTATTGTTGACAGACTTTAAAATTCAGAAAGTCAGTCAAAAGACAAGAACAACACAAATGGCACCTCATTCTCCTAACTTCCTTACTATGTCAATGAGAGGAATTTAAGCTACAAAGGATTTAATGTGCATCAGTCTGCTTACACAGCAGGTCTTCAGTGATATCAGAACTAGAACTCGCAACTTGCTGGCCACGAGCCTAGGAACATATGGCTACTATGGGCACATTTTTTGTCAGTACCTACATTTTATTTTTTTACAATATATGCAAACCTTAAATTATAAAAACAGCCACATTTGACACTAGGTACAAGTCAAAATAATGCTACTGAAAGAAAAGTCCTGGATTGTTAATACTTGATAAACTTAAAATGTGTATATCCATCTGTTGGAAAAAATTACTGCAGAGCATAAAATCATTTTTAATCCCTCAAAGTCTGTATCAAGTATTTTTACCACCAACAGACATCTTTAAGCCTATGAGCCTGATATTTATCTACAGGGTAGACAACAGAATTGTAAAATCATCCCAAATATCTGGGATACATCCTAGATCAGTAGATTCTCGGTCAGGTTCATATAAACATTTTAGTTTTTAGAGGCAAACAGTGACTGAAAATTTTGAAAATTTAAAATATATTTCTGGCAGGGACTAGGGAGTGGATGCTCGGATGCTTCGAAATACATATATTGCTCTCATAAGACCCATCCTTGAATAGTGTATAGGTCTATCAGGCAGCCTCTGGGGCTAACTTGATAAACTAGAAAGAGTACAGCTCTCTGCTGCTAGAATCATTACTGGTCTCTGAAAAGCTGCCCAAAAGATATTGTATTGTATGGAGCTGGCTTGCAACCTCTCAGATTATGAAGCAAATACCTACAGAAGAACATCGTTTATCTGAAAATTTATTATCCGAAGCATCAAATATCCGGACCAAAGTTCAGATACGGTTTGGAACAGTGCAATGCTCAACAGTTTTTTCGTGTGAGGCAAAAAGTGGTAGGAAAACAACAGGTGAGGGATATCTGGGAATTTCAGTTGTGTGATTTGGTAAGCATCTGTGTAGAATATTAGGTCAGTTTGTTTCCAAATGAGGGGTGTATACGTGCTCTTTTGTTGAGTTTTGTCGATGTAGAAACCTGGATGGCATGTGATGCAGAAGACTGTAGATTTCAAATGCTAAATTGATGATGAAATTGTTACTTCCGTGCAAGAAGAATACGACCCTGTCGACGATGAAACGGATGAAGATGAGGACAACAACAATGAAACTAGCAAAGGTCCATCAAATACTGATGCATTTTCTGTGTTAGAGACAGCTACGGAGTAATACGAACAACAGAGTACTGTCCTACTCAACTACTGCTACTCAAGATAATCAGAGACCTTGCAGCAAAAAAACGAAGGTGTACAATGGTACAGCGAAAAATAAGTGATTATTTCCCACAATCAAGGTAAAATTGTGAAATTTTTTTACCTATTTTGCTTTTCTTCAAGCACGTTTCCCGAATGGGATTATTTTCAATATTCATATAGTGTCCAGTTTTGTATACTGCATGGATCGCATTTGGTTTTCGGTTATACGAACAATCGCATATTCGAACGGTGTCTGGTCTTAATTGATTCAGATAAACAACGTTCTAATGTATTGGCTAAATTCTTTGCTAAGCTCATCAGTTGCAATGGTCACACTAGTGGTGTAGCGAGGTATCCAAAAAACCTAGTTCAGAGCCCTACGTTAATTGGGTTTTTATTCAGTAAAAATATATGATTATAAATATACAAAGCTATTTAACATCAGCTCTTTATTGTTCTCTGCAGAACATAGGAAAGCAAAGCTGCATATTACCTACATGTATAAACAATGATTAACTAGTTCATGCTTAGAAGTTGATAAGTACAGTAGAACCTGATTTTGTGTGGTCCTTTTTTATGCGGTGTATGAATTTTAATTACTTTGGCGCCACTGTACGTTTTCTATCAATGTACATACATTCACTTTAAGATGCTCTGTTCATTGGTTATAAACAGTCTCTGAAGAATGCATGTTCTCATTGGTTTTTCTTGATGCACTAGTAGCACACACTTGATAGAAAACGAAACTTTCAATGACAGTGACATTATCAACAATTTGACAGATTATGAAGGCGGACACGAAGAACCGGATTCTTTGAGAGCAGATACAATATATGCTCGGATCTAGATTTCCAACAAATCGTAAAAGCATTTTTCTTAAAAAGATACCAACTCTGAAAGGAGTTTGTACTTCCTAACAGAGCTTCGATCATGCATAGCTGGGTATTGTGACATTCACAAGCAACTGATCGCTGTCACAAAAATTTCTCTTACTTTACAGTGCTAAAATACAAATCAGTTTAAATTGTAGCTTCAAGTGAAGAAAACAGTTTTTAACTAAATCATCATAGGAAGATGCGTGCATTGGATTACGATAAGTAGCAGTGAATTATGTATGTGCATTTTGAAAAATTTTCCATGTATGCAATGAAAAACTAAATGTTTTTAAAATGTCTCCATGTAGAATTTAATAATTTACTTTGTTTGGAAGCACTTTCTCATAAATTTCGTAATAATTGACATATTTTTTGGTGTGACTTTTTTTTTATACAGTCCCTCTCAGCCGCATAAGAAAGTTTTTCTGTAATATGTGTTGACAAAGTTGTTAGTTACATGCAAGTATTTATGAATTTTTTACATATTTTTGTGCAGTTACTTTTTATGCGGTCTCTATCTACTGGACAAAAACAGGTTTTATTGTAGTACAATTTTGAAAAACACCTGTTGTTCTGCTGGATGTCTTTTAGATAAGACCTTAAAGGTTGCAAAGTATATATCAAGAAATTGACATTTTTCATATTATCATTTAAAATCTCATTCATAAAGTTACCCAGGTCATAAAAAGATTTATCGTTCACATTTTCGAAAAATGTATAGATCGATGGTTCCACCGCCCTTACATGTGTCATGCAGACATGGTCGTCATTGACATTATTGGAAATATCTTTAACCCTTGAAGTGCGGAAAATAAATTCGCTGAATTTTTTTCAAAATAAAATTATAAATGCAATGTATAGAACCTAAGAACAGAGAAAATACCTTCAAAAAAAATTACAGTACATTCCCCCCCGAGGGGGGGGAGGTGGTTTCATAGAAGTACCACCGCGCACCTACGACATAATTCTCGGATGAGCAATATATATGATTTGCGTCAGATTTGTAAGTATATTCTTTATATATTTTGTAATAAATTTACTAAAATATGCATATTAAGTATTAGAATTACTTTTTAAATATTAAATAATACAAAATATAACTATAAGTGATTGAAATCAACTTCAATAGCCAGTAAAGTTTTTTTTCATTGTTTCTTTATTATTAAATAATTAAACATGCAGTAATAAAGAAAAAATAAACCCCTCCCCCAAATCAATGGCAAAACCCCATAAATTATTAGTTATTTCACTGCCTGAGTCAAAGAAAAGAAAAAAAAAGGGCTAATCTCTCACGTGTGCGTGCTGTAAGCCGGAGAAGAAACGGACAATTTTCATGTTCTAGGTGCGCGGTGGTACATATCTGAAACCACCACAAAGTAAATTGGGTAGAGTTGGTTCTTTTCATCATTTATCATACTAAAAATTAGTTATGCTATGAACAGCATATGCAGCAAAAATGTACATACCTTACTTTGAATTTTTGTTTATTTTTATTTACTAAAAAAATCTTTTGAAAGTGGTTAAAAAAGGCTTTTAAATGATGCATTTTTCTCACAGAAATAAAAGTTTTCTGTCTCGTGCTGACATCTAGTGTCTTTTATAAGAGTTAAAGATATGTTTGGGACCAATGGTTCCATTGAAATACCATTGCGCGTTTAGAGATATTTTTTAGAAATGGTGATTTCAGAGAGATACCACCGCGCGTTAAAGGGTTAACTGCAATAACTGTCGATTTTCCTTCAGTAGGCTTCTCAAGCAACACTGCAGTGACCGCATTATATAAGTCACTATTAACAGAAATACTTGGGCAGAAGTACTCGTAGAAGGCTGACTAAGAAATTATCAATTTGGAGCAATTTTTGTTTATCTTCTCTTTCTTGGTGTTGTTTGCGTTTATATGTACCTATGGGTTTCTCTTTACCTATAATTTAATTTTCTAATTTATGCAATAAAAATTTGCATATGCTCGAGTACTTACTGATGTTTAAAAGAAGCAGAAACATAATGCTACACTACTAAACATCGTTTGAGAGTCCTTGGCTATATATTTATTTTTTGGGAGGATGGAACTCACCCACCAGAGTTTAGAGCTACAAAATGGTTCACCGGGATAGACCGAAAATGATACAAAACGCATGTATGACCAAGAAAATACAAGGCATAATAATTTTAAAAAAAAAAACTCTGTGCTAAAGAGCAGAATAGGGAGGCAAACAAAATTAGAGTAGATTGGGAAATATTGAAACAGAAAACTAGTTTATTATGAATCACATTGTTGTTAAAACTGAATGCAACAAGAAAGGAGTTGCTTCTTGTGTAAGTTTTTTAAGATTTAATAATATGTATAAAAAGATTTTTCATGAAGTTTATTTTCAAGAAACATATAGAAAAAACAAAAAATAAATAAAATAAAAATAATATTGACTTTTTAATAAGTAAAGTTCTTAACACTATACAAACACAGAAAGAATTTAGGGAATACTTTACAAGCTCATAATAACATTCAACTGAGTTGTGGGGTTTTTTTGCAACCTTTTACATTTATATCTTAAATTTGGAGAAAATTATCATAAGTTCAGCTTGCTAGGTGGTCAGAGTCCGTGGACCCCTGAGCTTGAGGACCCCGGTGCAGAGCACCACCTAGTCCATTGCTAGCTATGCCACAGGTCAGCACATAACCTCTAGTTCAGCATGCAAAGTAAAACAACAATCATCGCCTTAAGAGAGGAAGTCCACTTCACTATGCTGAAAGCAAGAAATGGCTGCATAATTAATTAGAATATGGCCTACTGTAAGGATGCTGTCTCATCTTGTGAATGGGTCTTTCTTAGACTGAATTATCCTTGTATGCTAACAAGGGCACTCACCTACCAGAGTATATTACGTAGCTTGCTTTGGAGACTATTCATAAAATCTCATGTGATGTGTTACAGATTTATACTGATGACAGCATGGGTGAAGGCACTGTCTTGGGTAGTAGAATTTTCCACCAAAATGGGGAATGGTTTTTGGATATGTCAAAGAAATCCTATCTAATGCTCCGTTTTTTAGGTAGAAATTTTAGCTATTGAGGTGGCTTTGAAATTTTGAATTATTGAGATTATGAATACAAATATTTGGATACTAAGTGATAACCGAAGCTCTATTCAGCATCTGTCTGAAAGGTGGAGGCATGGTGACAGAACAATGAGTATAATTCAGCTTTTAAATCGCTTAAGTGCCATTGTTACAGTCTTTTCTCAGTGGGTACCGTCAAATGTGAATGTCTAGGGAATGAGATTGCAGATTTGTCCATAAAAAATACCCTTACACAGCGGTTGAAACAAGACTTTTCTCACTGCATGTGATTTCATCATCAATCATTAGAAATTAGATGAAATCCTGCGAAACATTTGATTTTGCTTTGTTTATAAATTTATACTGATACCAATTACTCAATTTTAATTTTTTTTAAAATGCAGGAAATACTAGCAAAATGCTGATAAATTTGTAAAAATAAATTTAAAAAAAGTTAATTATACTTTTCTTGATATTTGTAATAAAAACTCTACAATTATAATCCAAATAATAATTCATTAATGTGTAAAATAACAATTCAACATGAAATATTTCACATTACTTCCTAAAAAGTTTCAACATTCCAATGCAAAAGAAAACTTCACTTACTTAATATCCATTTCTTTATCTTTCAAATCCTGCCAGCCTTTGGGAGGATTTTCTACCCAAGAGTTGAAATAACGCACAATGCCAGGTGATCAAGTTTAGCCAAGGCTTTAACTTCCCGCATCACTGAACCATAACCTACCCTGCAGAATACAAAGGACTTCTCTGTATCTCTAAGTACAATTTTAAATACAAAAGTATCAAAAACAGCATCCTGTTACGTAATTGCTCTACAAAGAAGATTAGTAATTGCATTTCAGATACATCAGTTTCTTGGACATAAATACAGTTCAAACAAATTTATGCAATCAAGTTGCACTGTATTAAAAATTTAATTTTACAAAACAAAATAATGATATCATAATATGATAAATAAACCCTTATATTATAAATGGCAGGTTTCAATCATCTACTAAGAGTAATACCATGAATAGTAGTTTTGACTAAAAGAAATTACTCTTGTTTTGTAAGTTAATTTTGTTGTGAAGATGGCTGTTTTATTCACCTTAAACAAAACAGGAAACTAGCAACAAAAATGCATATAAAAAACCCTAAGAGCTATGTGTTTTTCTCTTTGACACATCCATAATATCTGAAATTAATGCAATTATTTGCACAAAGAAATAAAAATTTTGCATCGATATAAAAAAACTATACTTACTTTTTATATTTTTTAGTTCCAATTCGAATTCTTTTCACGGCATATTCACAGTCATCTATTTTATTTTTCACTTCCATAACAACACCAAAGCCACCTTTACCTAGGAGGGCAATTAGCTGGAAATCCTTATGAAACCTTTCAAACAAAAAGTTGTTTGATTTGAGTACTCTCATTAGCATAAACAAAAAAATACAACAAACAAAATTTTAGAAATCTAACAATTATAGTACATAATACACTTACTTAGTTCTAGCCAGTGACATAATTAATGATTACATGCCCCACTTTGAAACAAAGCAACAAAAAAAAAAGATTTTAAGAGAACTTCAGTCCATTACAAAGATTGTCAATGTAAAAAAAACCCACAGCTCTGTAGATCTTTACAGAAAAGAACTTTAAGATTTGCTGGATCAAAGCATTACTTTTTATGAAGAAATGCCCTAAGATCGTACACAATGCAATTATAACTTAATCAAAACTTTAATGAAACATAAATAACTTTTATCTATATTCTATTAAGTTATTGCGCTTATTTCTTTATTTGCGCTTATATAATCAGAAGAACTACCAATATATACAATGCAACAGAAATAGCCTATTGCTGTTAAAATATTTATTGCACAACTGCAAAATAATACATTAAGAATATATTCATATATAATATTGTAATATTTGAAGTATCTGATTATGTGGGTTATTTCATGTAAATTAATTTACTTTCAATTAAATGCGGTCGATGAGAATGAATATTTTACTAAGTGTTTCAGATGTCATCCTGTTTGGGCAATAAAATAACCAGATCCTTTCAGGGCTCAACAAATTATACCCTTTATTAAGAATGTTTTGATTTTTAAAAGAATTGGGCTTAGTGTGTTTGAATGTATATATAATTTCATACGGAATTAATTTTACAGCTGCATTCTAATGATAGAATTTCTCACTTTATTTACTGATGAAGTTTCTCATGTGGCACTTGTTAGGAATGAATTTTAAAAGAAATGACTGAAATATTACTTGTACATTAAAGCAATGTTATTACATAATCAGATAGTTTTGTTCACTGAGTCCTTTCATTGTTGTGTGTTTTTGTGAAGGTTAATTTAGAAGACATGTGTCAAATAGAAGGTATCCACTTCATTCCTCCTTAGCACACACAATGCATGAAAAAGCTCAGAAGTAAGATATTTCCTAATTAGCTATATACAAGATAATTAGGTGAATGAGCACAGTGCAGGAAAGTTACAGAATGTGTTTATAGGCATTTTAAAACAGTCTTGATAAAAGATTTGTTTTTGAATCTCCTTCGAAAGTGCAACTTCATCAAAAAATGTCAATAAACGCATGATATAAAAATTTCTAAGAGCAAAATAAGTAACATCATTAACCCAAAAGAAAAAGTTATTTATTACTACTTTTACGGGGGGGGGGGAGTCCAAATAAATACCAAAAAAAGTACCTTCTTTTTCAAAGATAAAGTCAATGGTGACACGCTTATGCACAAGAAAATCCCAAAATGTAGAAATTGCAAACATCTGTAGGAACAATAACAACGAAAAAGGCTGACTTAAGGCTTTAAAAAGTTAAATATATTATTTCCTGTTTTTTGATTAAGCCAAATGGCTTAATGTGTTGTTGTTGCTTATGATACCTGATCAACAGTAACATCAGATCAAGCTCCACAAAATTCATCGCTGCTAAGGACTAAAATTTGATGCTTGTCGTTAGCCTAAGCTTTGAGCCCCATGAAGGTGACAGTATGATTTTGCTTGGTACAACACAATAGATGGCAACACGATTTGGACCCACTGATTTAATGAGCACGTACTCTGTGTGCACTCGGAGGGTATTTGGTGGCATCGGGCATCAAACCCAGGCTTTCCGGTCTACAGTCCGATGCTCTAACCACTAGGCTACCCACAGCCCTTATATGGCTTAATAAAAAATATTCTACAGAGCCATATGGAAAATATTAAAACTGTTATCCAGAAAATAAACACACTGTTACCCTAATGAAGGGTGGATTTACCTAAATGACCGCAACAAAAAAGGTCTATTTGCTATTGAAAATACAAAAAGATGTCCAAACCTTGGTTTGGCTGTGCAAATTTTGGTAGATATCATGGGTGGTACAAAGTTCATTCACAATGTAAAATTAAAAAGGGAAAATAAAATTAAAATACAGTTATTTTATCAGGTGAATGTTTAAATCTGTAATTGCAAAAAAAATTTCAATTGTTTTGCCACAAATCTCAAAGTCAAGGAGAGACTTTCAAACGAGCATCATTACCATGTCATCAGTCTTACTTCAAATTATCCTGCATTTCTTGGGAGAAAAAACTGACAGATATAACTTTTTGATATTTCCTGAAAAGACTTGACATTTTTTCCTATGAATATTATATCTTTGGTCTACTGAAAAGAGTTCATTTTAAGCAGAAACCCTCCATGACAGACAAATTCTGAAAAATAGTGAAGGAGGAATTCCAAACAATAACTCCTGAAAAATTTCACAAAAACTCTTCCATTATTGAAGGATTGATTTAGTTTAGTTAAGTTAATAGTTGAGAAAGTGAAGTTTATAGTTAAGAAACAAAATTAAATTTAAAATATAAAATTTTAAAAATTTACCCCCTTCCTCCATAAGATATTCCTAAAAATACGTAAACACTCTCTGTATACACATATATATATATACTAGCTGTACCCTGCACGCGTTGCTGTGGCTCAGTCTGGTTAAATGGGGAAAAGAGCTTGTCCATCTAGCCAATTGTGAATCTTATATTGGGCATAATTTTCTTGATGGATAGTCGATAAAAAGGCTAAAATATTATCCATAATATTAATTTCATATTGGTACACTATTTGTTTTTGGCATGATTTTGAAATCACGCCAAATTGGTGTGTTGCGGCCAGTGTAATTAAAGGCACTTATGTAAGATCGCAACCTATTGGTGATATTATAGGAAATGAAGCACATGATTGCCAATTCAACAAATACAAATTGGGATTGCCAAAGGGGCGAGTTATCTTGAACACTGGCAATTGTGCGATAAAACGTAAGTACCTAATTAAATTTGGTATTTTATATAAAAAAATATCTAAAATACATATCCTGAGCATAAAAATAAATAGAAAAATTAAATACAACACTAACGTTAATGACATAAAATGAACTAAACTATCTTTATCAATGCTAAACCATAATTCGCGGGGGAAAGGTATACTTACATATTATCGCAACCTATTCGCGACATTATATGAAACGAAGCACATGATTGCCAATTTAGCATGTACATCACATGCGAAATCGGGATTGCCAAATTGGCAAGTTATTTGAACGCTGATGATTGTTGTGGTAGTACATAAATACAAAAATAATTACAATCTTTCGACCCCTGCTTAATCAACAGGTATTCGAGCCATTTTGATATGTAATTACTACCAACACTGCTTTTGCTTGTGTGTGTGTGTCTAGTGTGATGACTTAAGTTCTATTTTCTGCAAGGCAATTTTGTGTACTGAGTCCGATGACTACACTTAAAAAGGTTAAATAAAAACATACGAAATTGCAAAACAGCTCTGAGTAAGCCCTGTATCAAAATTCCTTTGGGGGGGGGGCATTTTTCAGATATGAGCACCGTGTTAGTGAGACTGTAGTAACACGGATTGGAGCCTCTGTAACTTGGGGGCCTTGTATCATTGGTATGGCTGATACAGCGGTAGCTATGTCCTGACAAAAGCAAACGGAACCTATTGACGACATTATATGAAATGAAGCACATGATTGCCATTCAACTCATACAACACATGGGAAATCAGGGTTGCCAACTTGGAGAGTTATTTTGAACGTTGGTGATTGTTGCAATAATAAGTAAGTACCAAGCAAACCGTAATAACTAAGAGTATTATGTTAACAAATTTCTAATTGAAAAAAGTTATTAAGAAAGATATAACAAAAATTTAAATTTTAAAAAGTCATCTAAAACAAAAGTATGGTTTAATATTTTGATGATTGAAACTATATATCAGGAAACCTAGCCTGTATTTCAATAACAACATCAAATGAAATTTGAAACATTGTTTAAAATAGAGAGAAAAAAAAACTATCTTATTTAAAACCCCGTCAATTAATAAGTAAGTACCAAGCAAACCGTAATCTGTATTCTGTTAAAAATAATATATATCAGAAAACCTAACCTGTATTTCAATAATAACATCAAATTAAATTTAAAAAATTGTTTATCGCGCGTTACCTATCGGAATATTGCTAAACTACAAAACAAAATTTGAGTTGTTGAAAGAATAATTAAAAAAAAAGATTTATATTCGCGCGCGCGAAATTAATCCCAATTTACGTATCAAAGAACAAAAAAAAATATAGATAAATATGACAACCAATAAACATAACTATAGTAAAAATATGTAATAATCGGAAAGAACTATATGTAAAGCTTAAATTTTCGCATTCAGAGCGAATCGGGACATCGTATGACGTCATAACACCAAAAATCACTTAAAAATTAAATTTAAAAAAATTTAGAGTGCATTTCGAAATAAAAAGTACATAAGAACCTGACCGGAGTCAAATGCAACGTTGTGTCAAAATTTCAGATAAATCCATGCAGAACTTTTTGAGTTATGGAAGCGTACACAAACAACATAACATTTTTATATATATAGATATTTGGGACATTAATACAAGATTTTATAGGCCTGCTCAGGTATCTGGTCGGAACTTCTCTGTTAAAAGAAGTTATATTAAGGAGTTAAAAGTCATTTGACAGTAATTTTGAAAACTTCTTCAAGTTTGTCAGGGTTTTTTAGAAATTTATTTCTCTGTTGTTATTTTATTTCTCCGTATGTTCACATTCCTCCATTTTTTAAGTCACTTAATGGTTCTTGCTTGATTCATACTGATTCTTTTTTACTAGTTCTTTGAACCTTTTACTGTGGTTAAAACATGTTTCAGTCACAATCATGGACTATGTGAGACTATTCAACGCTGTCCTTAAAGAGCTTTAGAGGTAAGTGTCAGTTTAAACATAGCATTTAAATTTCTAGGAGTATTTGGTAAACACAATAAAGATGACTGATTTGTGTGTTTTTATTTAATGAGTTCGAAAAAGGTAACGAGATTAAAGAAATAGCACCAGAATGAATTGATAATCCAAAAATACTATGCAGTTCTTTTACAAAAAACATTGGGTGAAAAACTAAAAACTTCAAATTGAGACTGGTAGAGGCAAAAAATGTACAGGAGTGAGTATTGATAGAAGAGTACAAACTATGCTTACAGAAAAAATCATCATAATGTATGACATGAAATGACACAGTGCAATGTAGAAAACAAGGAATGTTTGACACAATTCACACGAAAAATTATCTAAGAACTCAAATTGTACCATTTTTTTTCTAACAAAAGCTAAAAAATGAAAATTAGTAAAATTTAATGTTAACGTGGGGGGGGGGGAACGTGTGAAAAATCAAAATTTTACATGGTAGTGTAGCATACAAAAACATATATACATATTACTAGCATATTTATATCTTACTGAATAAATTTCTAAATACCAGGGTTCTAAAGCAATGAAATATTTGTTCCTAATAGGAAATTTGTACTACAGATAAAATATATATGCAATGCAGATGCAAATATTAAAGTACAACACTTTTACTCCAAAGAATAATAAAAATTAAACGAATAATGCTTATTCTTTAACAGCATTTATAGTTTTAAAATTTGAAATTACACAAGCACTTGGAAAAAAAACACATTTATCTTACCATTTAAAATATCTGAAAAAAATCTATTTAAAATAATTTTTGGTGTAAAATGTCCCCTTTTCAGTATTAATAGGTTTCTAATTTTTATAAATAAAAATTGTGATTAAATAACTCCTTTTGAATTGAAATAATATTTAAATATGTGATAAAGTATAAATGAGACAATACATATGGACGAAATTCAAGATATTAGCCACCTTGGTTATTTTCAATTCTTGTGCTATTTTCACAATAAATTCTGTCCAATTTTGCATTTCTGCTAATCCAACTCAACAAGCATTCTGAAAGGCACTAATATCCGTAAACAGTTTAGAAAATAATTAACTACTTTTGTAAAAAAAAAATTTTTTTTTTTACAAAATTTGTCAAAAATACTTTGTTTTACAAATACCAAATAAAACATATACAGTAGAATGTTGTTTATCCGAATGTTATTATCTGGAGCATCAAATATCTGGAACAGTTTTGTTTGTGAACTACATGTACTGTATATGAAACGGATGAAGACGAGGACAATAACAAAAGTAGCAAGGGTCCATCAAATGCTGACTCGTTTTTTGTGTTAGACAGTTATAGAGTGGTACGTACAACAATCAAAGTGCTGTCCTATTCTACTGCTGCTCAAGAGAATCAGAGACCTTGCAGCAAAAAAACAAAGGTGTACAATGGTACAGTGAAAAATAAGTGACTATTTTCCACAATTCAAGGTAAAATTGGTCCTATTATGGTACCTATTATGCATTTTCTTCAAACACATTTCTTACATGTGATGATTTTAATATTCGTATAGTGTACGGTTTCATATACTACATGGATCGCATTTGGTTATCGTTATCCAAATAATCGGGCATCCGAACAGTGTCCAGTCCCAATTTATTCGGATAAACGACATTCTACTATATATTGACAATATCTTTATCAACCCATTATGTCAATTGCTTATTAAACCACACTTTGAAGCTACATTAGGGCTATTAGTGATGCACCTGATAATTTTGAAATTCAGTCAAGTGTTGAGGAAGACACCCGAGTTGGAATCCTACTCTCCTAGCTTCCACATCATTTCAACACAAGGACTTTGAATCATGATAAACTTAATGTGCATTAGTCCCTCTAGATGACAAACTCATAGTGACCACAAGAATTGAATCTATGACTCGACAAAACTTCAGCTGAAAGTTTGCAACCCAACCTACTATATTGTTAAAATATTTGTTTCAGATAAAAACTAATAGAGCAAGAAATTTGTTTTTATATTTATTTATTAAAATAATTAAAAATAAGTTTCTCCTTTAAAAAATTAATTTAAAATTCCTGTCAAAACGAAATTTTTAAGTTTGTATGCTTATATTTCAGAAAAAAACCTATAGAACTTTATAAAAAGCATCATTCAAGAACTGGGATCTTTAAATTACATATTTTAACACAAGATTTGATGATTTCTGAGAATATATATTTTAGGAAATGGAATTTTAACAAAAATATTAATTCTAATTGAGCCTCAATAGTAAATACAATTTGGATGGAAAAAAATGGTCCATAAAATATCTATAATTAATATACTAACTACCTCAAAATTTCATGACCTTATTTTTCATTATTTCTGAGGAAAAGGCACATAGGGCTTTACTGGTCCCTTTAAGAAACCCATTTTATAAAACTCGCATGGCAAAGAAATTGACAGAATTTCAGAAATTTGAAATATAAAGGTAACTAAACAATTATAAAAGCCAGTTACAAAAAAATTCATACACAACATAATCATCCACAGAAGTTAATTCTATCGCTTAGTTCCTAATCATTTAATTCCTATTGACCCATTAGCATCTTTTACAGCTGTGATGAAAAATAATGTATATTATATTTAATATATAAGATATTATAAACTTCCATCTTTAAATAAGAAAGATATCCTTCCATGAAAAATCTATTATAATAATTAAGTGAATAGATATATTGATGGTTTAATGGTTTTGGTTAAAAATTAAGAGCATATACTCAAAACTTTATTAAACCGAGTTAATATATATTACCTTGATAAACATGTGTGTGATATAGATAAAAAAGAAAAGCAATACTATTTTTGGTGAAAGGGATGATTTTAGATTTATGAAAGTCTCTTTCTCTGGAATAGTAATATTCATATAACAATTTATAGAAATATTATTATTTCTTTTATAGTGGTACACTGTCGCTGATAGAAACAGTGACAAAATCAATAATGTTAACAATTTTATAAGATATTTGGAATATGACTATCCAATTAATTTCCTTCATGCACATATTTGCAATAATTTTAATGTTATTGTTTGATAAAAATTTTACTTGCATAGCTTTAAGTTATTGATCTCATAAATTTTCCTTAATTATTCTACTTTAAAATAGATTGCTTTATCAGAGTTATATAATTAGGTGTTGTTTTTTTCATTAGAATGTTTCAGTTTTGAATTCTACACATTTTTTTTCCCTTCTAAAAAAATGCTTTTCTAAATTTATTACAGTTTTCATATTTTACAAATACAATTTGGGATGGGCACTCTTCTTTCTTTCTTTTTTTAAAAAA
Source organism: Trichonephila clavata (assembly GCA_019973975.1). Taxonomy (NCBI): domain Eukaryota; kingdom Metazoa; phylum Arthropoda; class Arachnida; order Araneae; family Nephilidae; genus Trichonephila; species Trichonephila clavata. The sequence continues at coordinate 3,690 of BMAO01011103.1, read as the reverse complement.
AAGCATTTTATGAACAATTTTATCCTTAAATGCTTTCATGTGATCACTATTTTTTGTTGTTGTTGGTTACAGGTAATTTGGCATTCTATTTTTTACAGTGTTTTGTTTATATTTAGTTATTCATGATAATATTTTTCAAATTAATTGTAGCTTTTAAAATTTGTATAACATACTTCTAAATATTTATACAATAGTGTTATGGGATTTTATATATTTTTAGGAATTAGTTTTGCTGTTTTACATTAAAATTCTCTATTATTTTATCTTCTTACTTCAGCCTAGAAAAGGGACGCTTGAAACCTTGGGGCATTCAAAGCTAGGTTTCATCCTGCAATCTAATCCCTAAGATTAAAAAGTTTACTACTGTGTAACTGTGATAAATTCTACTTAGATCCATACTCTCTTGCTACATTCTTGCATATTGTTACACTTTAAGTTAGATTCATAGAAAATTAATATATAATTCATGATTATATATAAAGATTCACATAAGAGATAAAACAGTTTATCATATCTATTGTTTAGATTTTTAGATCTTTTCAATTCTATTGACATTAACAATATAATTAAAATACTTTTACAATTTTATAAGAATAACCTACTTAAAATTTTTATTAATTATGATACTTTTATCTTATCAGGCTAGTTATACAAGATATTACTTGGTATTGTAATGGTATTTTTTATCAACAATTCAAAGATTTACCACAAGGTATACAACCTAGCAATTGTCTAGCATATTTATATTTATACTTTTTTGAAAAGGGTTATACAGACAATGCTTCATTTTATTTGTTTCAATATGTAGACATTTTCCTTTTTTAATTTTAGATAAAATGAGAATTTAAAACTAATTATAAATTTTTATTCAGGCAACCTTAATTTTATACAGAAAAACCATAACACTAATCAAATTTACCAGATATTTAAGAAATGATTTTAAGGAAATAAAATTTATGAAAGGAAAGACAGTTTTAACTATAATAATATCAAGACAATTCATTGGGATAGAGTTGTATTTTTATCAATTCTCAGAAACATTACAATTTACATTCAACCTCACAGATTCTGTTTCACATAAATAAGAAACTGTAAAATTACAATAATCTCATTAAATAATATTTTGTATAAAAATACCCAGTTAATTTTATTATTGCTATCAGTATAAAGAAATTCCAAATTTTACAGATTAAACTACCAATTTTTAGATCAGCAGGATGCTATCATTAATAAAATAATGAAAAAAATTCATATAGCTGCAGGATTGTTATCTACATTTAAATGCCACACGTTCTCAAACCATAGATGGTAATACTATAGCTCATAGAAAATATATACGAAATACTTATTACTAGAGCATACTGTTATTATTGTATATAAAATTATAAAAATATTCTTAAGAATGTACCTTTAATTTTAGCTTTTTTAGTATTAATCCATAATTATGTTGGCAAAAATTCTTAGTATTATCAATTTTCTTACTGATTAGTTTTCCTTTTTTAAGCTTTTAATTAGTATTGAGATTCTTTTATGTGGCAAAAACTGGTTTATTTTTTTTCAAAAATGGTCTAAGCATTTTCAAATCCTTTTTTTAGGTATGTGACCTTTATTATTGATGGATTTATATACTTTAGCTTTATACATTATATCTAACAGGATTTCACTCAGTATAGTAAAAAGAAAGGAAGGTTGGTCAGCTATAAAACTGGTTTAACCCCACTTTTCTAAATAAACTGTTGCAATTTGCGATGCTTATAAATACTGCAACATTCATACTTGTTTTCAAAATTTCAATTATCTATTTTAATCTTTGATATTCAAGCCATTTTCGTTTCTAAAAAAAAGTATTATACACTTATAAGATAATTTTTTTGTATCATTCAGAATGAAGAAAACCCTTTAATTTTACTCTTAATATATAAACTTATGAAAAAATTAAGAGTTTTTCAAAACAAAAAAATGATGTAAGTTGATGCTAGATAAATTCGATTAAAAAATATATTTCAAGCAATTCAAACTTTTTATGTTTGTTTCTCACTGCCTATTTTAACATGATTTTAAAAAAATAGAGAAATCCTGTAATAAAAATACACAATAAATATTTTTTTGTTTGTTTGTTAAAAGCACACCTAAATTTACTTTTGTAGGGGGAAAAAAGATGTTACTGCCAAAAATATTAATTTCAAAGAGGATATGACACACTAAATAATTGATAAAATAATAAATTGTTTGGTTTTTCAATTGGCTCAGTAGTTATTGATCAATTACCAAAAGCTATATCGATTTAGTACAAAAATTAAACTTTCCTTAAAAAAAAAACATAATTTTCAGAAAAAATGTAGGTACCTAGATACAAAATCAGATTTAGTTTCCTTTGTTTTTTCTGAAACTTCTTCAACAGTGACTGGAGCCAATTCAATTGTAGAAGTGCCTTCATTTGCAAATTCCTTCTAAAAATATATATAAATTAAGCTTCACATTCTTTCCTTTAAAGACGTTTATATATTGCATAAATCTACAGAAACATGTACCTAGATATCACTTCAACACAGAAATAAAGTTTTAAAAAAATCTAGCAAAAACATTTTAATCCTTTTACATATTATAGAATTCAATAAAATGCAATTGGCAAGGCCCAGAGAATGTCTGAAGATTCATACGGCATTTTATTTATTACAAAACATAGTAATGGAATTACTATAATATGTTTTCAGAAAAAATGTTGGTACCTAGATACAAAATCAGGTACAATAGGCAAGTACCTAGATAAATATGTGTAAAGTAATGAAATTACTATAACTAACATTCATTGAATAAAGTAATACAAAATGCTTTTAACGGTCAAATAGAAATTCATCTTTTTCTATATTTAAATGAAATGTGTCTACATTCATTATCTATTACAAACTTAAGATTTAATATCAGTGTAAAAATAACATGTAAACTATAACTTACTTAAAAAACGAAAATATAATACAATATCAACCTTTTACAATAAGAAAATTTACCAATTTTGAAACTGGAAAGAGTTTATGGTTTTCATAGGAAATTCAAAAATATAAATATAAAAAATTTGTTGAAAATAAAATCATGCATGAAAAGATGTTGCAAAAATTTATAATCTATGACATAAGAGTTTTGGAAAAGCTGGACTACAATAACAAATATCACAATAATTGTATTAAATAAAATCCTTCAATCAATAATCATTAATGCCACTTTAAATTTGTGGGTTTGTATATAAAAAAAAATTCGATTCAAAGACATTCGATTCACAGTCATGTCCATCAAGAATTAATTATTTTAATATTTCAAATATTCTTAAAACGATGGAATGTGCAAGAAATTTTGGCATTGGTAACCTCAATTGTATGCTATTGTCAACTGTTACATAACTCATATGGATAATTAAAAGAGTAGGCTCTATTATTTTTTTAGAAAAACATACATTTCAGACAATAGTGAAAATAAAATTTAACAGTAACAATTTAAAATTAATAAATTAGTCTACCAAAGGCCTTATCATCCATGCATGTCTGGAACCATTTCGGGAAATTTTTCAAGCAGCTGTGAGGGCAAAGGGTTGCTATAAACAAAACGATATGTTCTGATGTCAGCTGCACCCTATCTTACATTACTCGCCGATTTTTCTGCTACTGAAAACGAATATTCAATATTATTTCTTTTATT
>BMAO01011102.1:0-11865 GCA_019973975.1 Trichonephila clavata | reverse complement strand
ACGCTTTTATAAGTTTCACGTGCATGTAACGGAATCTTAGAACTCGATTTTTACCTACTTAAAAAGATCGGATTCATTCGAAATTTCGCACACTTGTCAAGGACCGATGACAATACAATAATTTCATAATTTTGTTCCATAGTCCTTTTCAGGATCGTCAGGAATAAGGATAATCAGATTTGGCAATTTATTGCATATATCATTTTTAAATTTGGCGACTTGTTCCATGTACCATTTCCAGATATGGCGACTAATTTCATACATCATTTCCAGATTTGGCGACTTATTTCAGATCTAGTGACTAAAAGAATAAGGTGCGAGTGTTTCGAATTTAAAGGTAATTTTATGCGAGTCTAAAATACACTTGCGGTTAATAGAAATAAAACAAAAAAAGTGTTCTGTATCTGAGAAATTGGAGGGTGGGTGTGTGTTAGCAATTTCTAACCATAATATAAACATTTTTCTGAAAATAAAAATTAAAAAAAAGGCTCGTGCATTTGAAAAAAAAATATTTGCGTTCTAACTGCTAAATATTTTTTATTTTTATAAAGCAATACGTTTAGAAGTGATGATACGAATTAACATGAAAGGAACACGTTTAAAAGGTGAAGAAATGATTGACATTTCATATTACCATGCTTTTATTAACTCGCTTTCTTTAATGTCTGTCCGGGTGGAATTTTGTAATTGATTTTAAACTGTGTGACTTTCCGAGGAGCTAGAGACTTGAAATTTGGACCATAGTTGAGAAGTGGATAACAATGCATGAAAATGTGAAAAAAGAAAACAAAAACGAAAAGAAGGAATTTTATAATTTTTAGTTCGTTATAAAAACAAGGTACATTAAAAAAAATTTTTAATTCGAACTTTTTCTTCTTTATGCACTTTTATTTGTTTGACCCGTTCAAAAGAGACGGAATCTAATATAACGATACGGGACTCATCTGAGGCCTCGTAAACAGAGAGAATAAATACACATCAGACCCGTTAATTAATTAATATCCATTGAAGAGCAAGACTAATTCTACAGCCACGTAATTAAAGCTTCAAATATCAAACTCAAGGATAAATTTAACAATAAATAAATGATAGTTTAAAAAACTAAAAAACACGCTTATATTGTAGTTCGAACTAAAAAAATGAAAAATAAATTATAGTTTGAAAAAAACTAAAAAACACGCTTTTATACTGAATCGAACTAAAAAGTAAAAAAATAATTTTTAATAAAGAATAAAATGATTAACGAGAAAATGAATGTCATTGGGGTAAAAGCGTGGGGTGTTCTATAAATGTATCAATTGTTATAATTTTTAACTTCTATTCCGAAAAGCTGAATTAGTGTAAAAATGTAGTACAAAGCACCCCACGCTTTTACCACAATGACATTCATTTTCTCGTTAATCATTTTATTCTTTATTAAGAATTATTTATTTAAAGAATGAAACAAAAACAAGAAAGAATTGAAATTCTAAGATTTTTCAAAAGATTTCAGCTTATTTTAAAAATGTCGTGCCTGATACTTGGAACGTTTTTATTAGTGTTTTCAAAACATTATTGCTAAAATATGGATTTATGGAAATATTGTATAAAGAAATGTGATGACTCAAACCATTGATATCTTTCCAATATATCAATAGAAAGTAGTACATGAATAGAAAGCATTTTATTAACGACTGAAAATTTGAACAAGATAAATATGTAAATATATAATGAGTGTGGCTAATAGTAGGAATTAAAAAATTGGCTTGAAGGCGATATGGTACCATCATCACAATTTTTTTTATTTTTAATATTTGATATTTGCTTTTAACCCCTTCTCTGTCGGATTTTTTTTCGAATTTCCGGTCCAAAAAATACATTTTTTTATTGCTGAAATTTAATATGTACTCTAGTCTAAATTTAAAAATGCCATTTTTTTTTTCAGAAAGCAGTTTTTTCTAGACTCACGGGTGGTCCAATATATTATATCTCGTCTACTGATCTCCAGTTTTCACTGCAATGCATCAAGATTTAGGCTTAAGAAAATATACTCTGATACTATATTTATTTATGTTATTGCTTTGAGGTTAATATTTGAGAAATAAAAGTAACACAAAAAAAAATATGTACATAAAAAAACTATTAAAATTATGTAAAAAATATTTCGGAAGAAAGGGGTAAATAATTTTTCATCATTTGACCAATACCACTGTTCAACTGGCTTTTTTACTATGCCCTGCATGATCCAAATACACAATAAAATTCTGACCTCTTCCTTACAAGTTGCACGCCATTCCCGCTGCTTTGAATGCATTTTAGATTTCTGGGAATGAAAGCATTGTTCAGCATATACATTAGTTTCCTCCACTATCAGCTGGAACATAGAACCATCGAAAAAATACTCAAAATATTGAATCAAATTATCATCACTAAAGTTTACCAATATTCCAGGGTTTTTCTGTAAAATCAAAACGAGGAGTAGCAGGACACACTGTTTTCTCTTCTACCCACATCCTCGCTGAGCTTATATCATCATCTTCAGGTTCAGTAGACTCAGAAAAACTATCATCAGTTGATAAATCAGAGCTATCATCTTCCGAATTAGAAATATTAAATTCAGTGTCCTCAGACTCACTCTCCGAATCCATCATAAAAGCAATTTTGACGTGTAAAAATTACACTAGCGAGAGCGAATTTATAGAAAGAACAAAAGATTCTGTTTTGGTTCGAGCGGGAAATCTTGCTTGGAAAATTGTGAAAAAAGTAGTACTAGTTGCGCCAACTCTTAGAAATATTTAGAAATACAAAAAATAATCGCAGAATTCTCAGAGGCATCTGCGTAGCGACCAATTCAATTTCAGTGATGCAATTTTTTCCTTCGTCGCATGGCATGCGACGCCGACTATACGGGCACGAAATTGCCAAACGTATGAGATGCGACGCCGACAGAGAAGGGGTTAATTGTGTTTTATAAAGGTTAATATTTAATAATAATTCCATACAAAAAAATTTTAATTTATTGCAAAATGTTTGTAAAATTTAAATTATTTTAGCTTTTTAAAGCATTTTTTAAATCCCTAAGGCTTTTTTAAATATGTCTCTTTTCTTTCAAACATTTTTTTCCAAGTTCCTTATAATATACTACATAAAACTGTGTATGGATTTTTTTCTGCTGCTGCTCTTTAATTTTTTATTAATTTTTTTATAGTTAAACTTCCAAAAATTCCCAAAAAAACATTAATTTTGATTTTGAAATTTTTTAGAAAAAGTACTAAACTTGCTAGAGATAATTCAATGCACATTTATACAAAACATACATTTCAGAACATGTATAAAAAATTTCAAACCCATACTTCGATTATCAAAAAAGCCTTAGGGTTTTGAATAACAGTATACGTACGAAAATTCAACATGGAGAAATATGAGTTTGAAATTTTCATTCCATGAATAGCATAATATAATATTCATCGAATAATCCGAAAATTTTATGAAATGTTAATTACCTTATTTAAAACTGCTTACCATAAAAAATTGCACAAATATAGAACAATTAAGCAGTATACTGCCATAATGAACATATAGAAGAAAAAAACGAATGAAAGATCAGTATTTCATAAAACTTTATCTTAATAATTATAAAAAAAATAAATACACACACTTCAGAGCTAATTCCATGCTCAGAGCTAATGCACAATATGGACAAAAGATGTTTATGCCTTTATTTTTTATTTCCATGATTTTAAAAGCCTTCGAATGTTACATATTGTACACGAATAAAAGCAAAATCAAATAACAATTTATAGGTAAAATACATCAAAATCTATAAGAACTGTATATGTGCATTTGCTTAAATAAATATCTTAAAATATTTTAATATTAAAAGAGTGGAATTTCGCACACATGGGATGTATATATATCACCAAAAACTAATATATAAAAATGGGAGAGTTTTTCTATTCTTTCGAATTAGCTTTTTATTTATCTGAGTTATCAAAATGAGATTTAGTATTTGTGCTTTGGGAGAATCCGTTTTGAAGTTTTAATTCCATTCATAATAATATCATAAAAAACACGCACAACTTTTAAATCTTGACCCAATCCATTTGATCTTCCAGTAAATAATCCACAAACTAGAATTTTGCATGAATTGCACAATTCTTTCTTAAAATGATTTATGACTGCATATATAATGTCAATCTCATTGATGCACATTAGAAAAATAATTTATTCATTTTTTACCAGGCTCTTTTCTTGCAGATAATCTGAAATGTAGGCGTGGTTGTTGCTGTTTAACATCAAACATTGCTCCATTACTTTATGAAAAATGCAGGTAAAGCTTTGAAGTTTTGCAGGGATATTTATAAAGATTCGGGGTATCAAATAAGCCAATAAAAATGTTTTCGACAGTTTAATGATTTTTAGGGTACCATATCGCCTTAACTGTTACAAATAGAATAGAACAAGTGTTGCAACATTTTGGAATTTCAACTAAATGAGAGTCAACCTTTGAGAAGGTTGCCTGGGGTTATGTGCAATAAATCTCGTTTTATGAAGAGTGAGAGTTAGCTGACATCTTTTTCTCAAACTCCGAATCACGTTAATTTTAACTAAACTACCAAAGGTTTGTTGGTATATTTGTTTTTGTGTTTAATAGCACGGATATGTAAGATCTCGTTAACGAAAAAAATCACTGTACAATTGAAAAATTTAGGGTCACAGTACGTAATGATAAGATGGAGGATATCAGTTTTCCAAATTTTCAAGAATATGCTATCCATCACTTAATTAAGTGATATGGATTATTTTTTTTTTCAGAACTCTTTCATCTTGTGACCACTTGACATTGAGTTTCTAGATTTTCTGTATTTAGTAATACCTCAACTTAAACTACCCGGACTTACGCGAACCCCAAGTTCCGAGATTTTCAGATCTCGTCAATTCGTGACTCTACTTACCCTTTGGGGATTCTTTAAGAAAAATAATTATTTCAACCAACTTTCACCGAAGGTAAGAAAACGTGATTATGCAAATTAAGGTTATTATATAAATAATTCTGTATTCACGAGTTTTGAGAGTTATTGAAGGGTGAATCGTGAGTTATTGAAGTGAGAATCTAAGATTATTAGAGTGAGAATTGAAGATATCCAAAGGGAGGATCACTCGGATGTGAGCTGATCAAGACAGCTATTAGTGTTCAAGGCCTCATCTGTAGGACTTCTAATTGACAAGAGATCAGGTATTGTGCGTATGATTTAAATAGAAGTTAGAGAGTAAATTGTTAGTGCGCGTCTGAGTTAATAACGAGCTTTAAAAGGTTATGTAGAAGTTAGTTAAATGTCCGTAAATATTATCCCCAGACTAACTGGTCTCACCTTCGCGCTCTAATCATTGATCTAAATTATCTTAATTGGATTATTATTGTGTCTGTGTTAATTCGTGTGACAAATAAACGATTTTTGTGAATCATGTCGTCGGATCAATTAGTTGCTCCCACACTTCTAGCCGGGTCCGAGAGTAGACAAGGGGGATTAGAGGGAAGTAGGAATAGTCCCCTATTACACATCTTGAGAGACAACTTCTTATTTTTCTAATTTTAAAACTATGTCGAAATTTTTATTTTAGAGCTAGAGTAAGTTATATTTTAGATACATCTACATTTAAGAAGACGTAAGAAAATTGATTTTGATTGTATAGAAGTAAAGCGGAGATCAGAAAAAGATATGAAATACTTTTCAGGAATATGATGGAACTTTATATTTAATAACAGAGCTATGTCGCAATTTAATCTGAGAGTATTTCGCAGAAGCATTGAAAGACTACAGAAATTTCATTTGCCTTTTCGAATTCCCTGAGGCCTTTTCAAATCATTTTTTGATCGATAAATACGCAATAATTCCTTATTCGTCTTCACTAAAAAAGGATTCAGGATACCAATCTTTTTCACGAGTAATTGAAAAACAGTTTCCTGTTTCAGAGAGAAAAGTCTAGCAATGAATACATTTGATTCTACGATACATTTAGAATCATGCAAAGGTTTTGCATCATAAGCGGAAATTGCCTGGAATATTCTCCTCCCTGAACATGTCCTAAAATGAAAATAAAAAATTTATATAAGATGTACATAACGGAATAAAAATATATAGACAATGGAAGAAAATGGATCTCATAACTTTTTATAAAATATGTAAAAAGTTTCACTATAATTTAAGGATTTATTTTATTTTTATTTTCCCTGCGAATATTAAGAAAAAAATAGCAAACAATAGGTTAAAATTTTAGAATTTTTATAGAACTTTTTTTACAATCCATAAGAACTTTAAATCGACGCTCAAATTCAGGGGTAGCGAACCTTTATGGATCAAAGCTCCATTTTTTCTAAAGAAGTGTTTAATGAAGTACAGATGTTGTGCCGTCAAATAATTTTGACTTGTGATTATTGGAAATAAAAATAAATCCTTAATAAAACTAAATCCTTACAAATCAAAACTCCTTATTTACTACGAAAAATACCTTTTGTATTGTGTAGTTGTAAATATTTTAGTTATACGGGTAATTTAAATTGAAGTAAAATTAGTGGGACTTCTGTTGTTGCAGATTGGATGACAAATAACTTATATTAGGATTGTAAGATGTTACTTTTAATAGAATGCATGCTGCATTGGATTCATCTGCCAAATGGTTTCTAAGCAATTAATGTGGGACGACGTCTAGGGGAAGGTTCGATTTTAATGTTAAAATAAGCACGCAGAGTTAAAATAACTTAATTTATTAATAACACAACTAAAACAATAACTATTTACAAGGGGTTTTAAATTATTCGAGATAACACCATACTAATTCCGAAAACACGTACTCTTTCTCAAAACAACGGAGAGAGCGATTTCTTCTGACCTGCCTTCGTTCAAGCTTTGGTGCAACTCTGAGTTTCTTCTTTCTGCCACCTTTATAAATACATGACCTCATCGTATCGCGCAGCTAAAACTCACGTGGTTTCGATTAGTGGTGCCATCTCTTACAATAAAAATCAAAAGAAGTAAAAGAAAACTTGCACTCCTTTCCTACAAGTTCGGCCATCCTGGGAATCACTTACCTCAGTGATTTTACATACCATACAATAAAATATAGCCCTCTGCAAAATTAATATTAATCGGAGATAAAAATTCCAATATAGACATTCAAATTTGAAAATAAGGATGCAACTCTCAAAAATGAAATATTAATAGCAAAGAAAACAAAACACATTAATACACATTATGTTCTTTTAAAAAGAATAGAAAACGTTTTTTATAAAAATACGTCATCATGGTGAGTAAAATTTCATTAAATCAGCAGATGAATTTGTTATCTTAGGTCCCTCATGGTCACCCACTTTCTCTAAATCATATCTATCTCTAGGTTTTACTTTAACTATTCTATATGGTCCCTTCTCATGTGCTAACTTTATTATCCCAGTTTGCATATCTCTTGGTACAACTATCAATTCACGACCTTCAACAAATTTGTAAAGTATTTCGTTTTTATTGAAAAAGTCTGAATTGCTGTTTGTTTCAATCAGTGACCTTAGACTCTGAGTGTATTCATCCTCTTGTTGTGCCCTTTTTAATCTTGCGGTTAGAGTATCGTTAGTAATTATTGCGACTGGATATCTACTAAGGGCATCCACATGTTGCATTCTCTGGCCGGAACGATGCACAATTTCATAATCAAACTCTTCCAGCAATAATGCCCATCGCGCTATACGAGTAACCAAATCCTTTTTGTCCATAGTCCTTTGAAACGCTGAGCAATCCGTTATGACTTTGAAATGATTTCCCATAAGGTAGGTACGAAATTTCTTTAAAGCGTTGACAATAGCAAGAACTTCAAGTTCATAGCTGCTATACTTCTCCTCTGCCGGAGTAGTTTTCTTAGACATGTATTGAACTGGATGCAATTTCCCATCTTCTGCCTCTTGGAGTAAGACGGCTCCGTAGCCTTGTTGACTTCCATCCGTGTGCAATTCGGTTGTTTTTTTCTGCTGGAAAATACTTAATACTGGAATTTCAGTCAATAATTGCTTGAGCTTTTCAAATGTTTCTATTTGAGGTCGTACAAAGACAAATCGATTGTCGTTTCTAATTAGATCACTCAAAGGTTTTGCTATTTTAGAGTATGACGGAACAAATTTTCGAAAATAGCCAGTGAGTCCTAAAAGCTTTGGACTTGTTTGACAGTCGTTGGTACAGGAAACCTCTTGACACCTATCGTTTTTGCAACTGAAGGGCGTACCGTTCCATTTTCGACAACGTGACCCAAAAATTCCACCTTTCGTTTTAAAAACTGACTTTTTTCAAACTTGATCTCCAACCCATATTTGGATGCGACCTCAAACACCTTCTTTAGTTTTTCCAAACCTTCTTTCTCATCTTTAGCTGGAACGATCAAATCGTCCAAATAAATTATTACGATGCCTTTTCGCATGAGTTCCCTAAAAATGCTGTACACATATCTTTGGAATACGCTTGGGCTTGTACTGAGACCAAAAAGTACCTTATTAAATTCAAACTGCCCGTCTGGTACAACAAAGGAGGTGAAATGCTTGCAATCCTCGTTTACGTCGACATGAAAAAACCCATTTTTCAAGTCTAACGTGGAATACACTTTGGCGTCTTGCAGCCTATCCAATACGTCCTCTATCAGTGGCAAGGGGAAGCGATCCTTGACTAGTTTTCGGTTCAGTTTCCTATAGTCAATGCATAGTCTGTCGGTACCGTCTTTCTTCTTGACTAACACGATTGCACTTGCATATTCAGAAGAGCTTGGTCTCACGATTCCCTTATCCAACCATTCGTCGATCTGCTTGTTGACGGTCTGATTCTCCAGAAATGACAAACGGCGTGCTGTTTGGTAAACTGGTATATCATCCTTCAGGATAATTCTCATGGATACATTTGTCGTTTCGGTCTTCTTAGGCGTATAGCTGTTTATTAGTTCAGAGAGTTCCTTTCTTATTCAAGGATTGATAACATGTTTAACTTCGATTTCGTCTTCAGTTCTTGCCTCATAAACCTGTGTATTCACAAACCACACCTTCTCTTCGTGTTTACGGAAATAAACACCTTTTTTATAAAAGCCAACAAAAGCTTTTTCCAAAATGTCCGATCCTATCACTACCTGAAACTCCAAATGCAGCGCAGGCACAACATGCCTTATTACGGAATATTTCTCTCCATCCAATTCGATTTCCCGTTGGAACGATCCTTTTGTTTTGACTTCGTACTTTCCCAATCTAGATAACACGACAATGTCCTTCGAGAGCTTCGATTGCTCGATGATTCATTTGCTTACATCTTCACGAATGAACGAAACTGAGCTTCCAGTGTCGATTAGAGCCTCAAAAGTCTTGTTTCCGTTGGTTGTTTTCCTGGTCTTAATTCTGTCTTGCTGAATTCGAGAACAGATCTGGACCGGAGAGCTTGAAGATTTATTGATTTTCATACCTTTGTTGTGCTTTGTACAATCTACGGCATAGTGACCTGGTCCCCTGCAGAAGCTACATGTTACCTGTTTAACTCTTTTATCGTAAGTTCTCGTCGATTGAAAGCATTTTCTATCATTCCAATTATTTCCAAGGTGAAAACGTTCTTGCCTTCGAGAACAATTATCGTTATTGTTCGATCTCTTAGCAAATGAGTTTAACTGCTTTGGCCTATAGTTCTTCGGACGTCTCATAATCTTCAAATTTTTTCGCTAGCTCAATAGATGAGTTAATAGTAGATCATTCGTCCAAAATGTGTTCCTGAAAATCATACGGCACCCTCATCTCATTTTATCGGCTATGATTAATTCTCGTAATTGGTCGTAGGTGTTAACTTTTAAGCCCAAAGTCCATCCATCAAAATACGTCTGTAATTCGTGTTGAAAATCTTGCCATGTTCGTTCATCGGACTTTTGGTGAAACAAAAATAACTGACGAAATTTTTCCGGACATAATTTAAATCTTTGTAAGAGCAAATTCTTTATATGACCGTAATCGTTACACTTACCAGTTGGTTCTCTTGCGATCAGATGGGCAATTTCGACGCGTATTAAACCTATAAGTTTTTGAACCCAATCTTTTTCGGTAAGGAAGTTAGTTCTGCATGACGCTCAAATAAGGTAAGATTCAAACCAATATCTTCCTTCATATTAAACTTATGAAAAGTTTCGTGAAACAGTTTATTCGATGCTTGAACGTTTTCGGTGTTATTCGGCATACCGGCTGTCTGTTGCGCTTGTATTCGCAACTTCTCTAATTCGTACTCTCTTCTTTCTCTCTCATCCTTTCGCTTATCCTCTCTCTCAGCCCTCTCTCTCTCTCTCAGCCCTCTCTCTCTCAGCCCTTTCTCTCTCAGCCCTTTCTCTCTCAGCCTTTCTGTACGTTCCTCCACTACGCTATCAAGCATCTTTTTAACATCGTCTTCAACGTAATCTGGGCCTTTAACCTTCAATTTTGTGATACCTGTGCTTCGATAGTAAGATCCAAATCCTCGGCGAGTGACACCAAATCCTCTTTCCTTTTCGCAAGTAAGAATGCCATTTTTATACTCAGAATGGTGACCCAGAGAACAACTTAAATTTTTACCCAAGTTAAATGAGACAAAACCATTAAAATGACAAGCAAAAAGTTTACTCACTTAAAAAGAAACAAAAGATAATTTAAATAAGATGCAATTATCAATTATAAACAATTATAGACAAAAATGGACTTTTTAAAGAATTTCCGGAACTTAAATCCTTTTACAAAACACAACAGTATTACAGTTAATATCAATTTTATTTTTATTAAAAAACAACGCGTTCCTCTCATTTATCAAAAATAGATTATAAGAAAAAACACGGAAAGTACTCAGTTATTAATCCAAACTAAAGGAACATCAAATATTTATGTCTGCAATTAAACCAATAATAGTACCTAGTACTTCAAAATTCAATTTCAGATTCACAGAACAGGAAATATACACACAAAATCATTCATTTATATAATTTTCGCCTATTACTCACACAATACAAAAAAAAAGGATACTAGCACAATTCAACGTACTTCTGAAGACACTTTACCTTGACCTCAATGACACAGGAAATCTTGTTTCGTGTTGATAACTCGCAATTCGATGCAGTTCCAAAGGTTCTCTCGTCAGTGTTGACCTCAAGATCAAGGTAATCCCGTTCAATTCGTTCAGTATCTCGTTGAGTCGCTGGGCTTCCAGTTTGGTTGACTGTAGCTGACGTGGAAATTCGCCAAGATTCCGTGTTCTAACAAGTCAATGGACTCCTTTTCTGTTGACTGTTCTCGCTGAAGTATTTCCGTATCGCTCGTAAGACTTCCGTATCGCTCGTAAAATTTCTTATCCAGCTGAAGGCTTCGCCGGTTCTATTCGATGCAAGCAAGGTCTATGTACCGCTCAGGAAATCAAAATCGATGAGGAGGTAAAACTTTTAAAAATGCTCTTAGATAAAACTTTGAATAGTTTAAAAAATTCTCGGTCGAACCCCAATTTGTGGGGCTTCGTCTAGGGAAGGTTCTATTTTAATGTTAAAATAAGCACGCAGAGTAAAATAACTTAATTTATTAATAACACAACTAAAACATTAACTATTTACAAGGTGTTTAAATTATTCGAGATAACACCATACTAATCCGAAAACACGTCTCTTTCTCAAAACAACGGAGAGAGCGATTTCCTCTGACCTGCTTCGTTCAAGCTTTGGTAAACTCTCAGTTTTCTCTTTCTGCCACCTTTATAAATACATGACTCATCGTATCGCGCAGCTAAAACTCACGTGGTTTCGATTAGTGGTGCCATTCTTACAATAAAAAATCAAAAGAAGTAAAAGAAAACTTGCACTCCTTTCCTACATTAATTA
>BMAO01011101.1:20000-30666 GCA_019973975.1 Trichonephila clavata | reverse complement strand
TAAAAGGATGAAAGAAAGAAAGAATTAAAATTAATGGAAAAAAAAACAAGCGCGTGACACAAAAATTAAAGTTCCCACAAAGGAAACAAAGGATGTTATTTTTGGTAAGTCGTCCGCCACCTTTGCGTTAGCCCGTGCCCATAGCAACCAGAGTGAACTATTTTTTCGCTACAAATATATATATATATATATATATATATATTGTAGCGAATGTATATATATATATATATAGCTCTAGTATTTCTGTGGCTATATAAATCTATTCTATCATTGACTATAGTTATCTTAGGTATATAACTATTTTGTATATTTTTGTAATATATATATATATATATATGAAATTCCTAAATACGTACAAAATATTTATAAACTTAAGATTGCTAGTCCAGATTGTAAAAAGTGTCAGCCACAGTAGTACTATAGCAATCTCCTGGCCTTAGGAACCAAGATTCTAGGTTTATACAAAGTTTGGTGCCAGGCAACCTTCACCTGTATTTCCTAATTCCCTAGGTCATAGGGAAAGTAAGGAATTATAAGAGAAATTAACTATTATAAATAAAAACACAATCTGTTGATTTAAAACGATAAAATTATAACCTACCATTAATTACAAGTATATGTTAAAATCGATGCAAAAAAAATATATTATAAACTTACTACGTGTATACAGCATCATACCGTGTTTCCCACGCACTAGAAAGATAGCGACAAGAAACTAATGATGCCCATGAATATTTATTTTAAAACAAAATGCTCAAAATATTCAATATCTAAGCAAAGATGCAATGCATGGCTTCATTCACCCACTCTATATTTCTATAAATTTATTCACTTGCTTCGAAATGTCCATGAAAAATTTCCATTTAAATCCCTGTCTATTTCGAAAACTGAAAGCCCGAAAGACTTGCCTACAATATTGAAGATAGAAACAAATATTTTGCCGAATGATAAATTAGAATAGAAAATGCGCCTGGATTCTAAGAAAAGGCTTTATTTTTAATGAATAAAACCATATAGCTTTTGATTATGAGATTTTGAACCACGAGTAATATATGTTTCCAACATTCTGTTTTTTTCCCTTAGAGACTATAATAGTGTGCATAAAAACAAAGTAGGCGGAAGGGATTAAGACATCCCATGTTATAACAGTGTATCTTTCTTAAGAAAAGGAATTTGGAAGTATTTAAATAACATATTTTACTCAGGAGAACTATTTCAATGCAAATGATTGAGTCTTAAGTTATCTAAGAAACAAATAAAACTGTGACAAAAAAATAACACATACGAAGAAAACTTTAAAGAATAAATAAGATAATAAGTTCGTGTATATGCAGGATTCCGGATGTACATTTAATTTAAATGAAAATATATTCATTCAAACATTTGGGATACATTTTATATTCGTACAAACTATAATTTATGTAAATACCAAACTACATGGGTATAGAATTCCTTAAGTAGAAGGAGAAAAAAATGAATAATAAAGAATCCAGAGATAAGAATTGTACAAAAATGTTATTTTCGTTATAAAAAAAAATATACACCTTTATAAATAAGAAATTTAAAAAAAAAACTAACTAAAACCATAAATGATGTATTAAATGCTCCATTTGCTTACGGCATGCAAACAGTTTATTGTAAAAACATTAAAATAGTAGAATTTTTAAAAAAATACATAAAGCATAGAATGTATTGAAAGTCGGCCTTCATTTGTGGGGAGGGGTTCTAACCGGCACCCCTCTCTCTCTGTCCTGCACGTCTCTAGAAGTGGGGGGAAACAAAGCATCACCAACAAATTCCATAATAACAATTAGATTAATTCAGACTTTGAACACACAAACTCAAACAATCACAAGTGGAAATATAAGAAGAAACCTATAAGTGATATCTAAAGCGTTGATTATTCCTAATATTCTACTCTAAGTAAACCCGACTACCAGTAGATAAGGAGAACAAGCACTAATGAACCGATAGCCGATTCTGATTATACTATCTTAAATCTTCAATCTAATAATTTAATCTCAGCAATTAATTTCTTATCACGCGTTAAGTTTGCGAAGGGAATACTTCAGTGTTCACATTTACTTAGCAGCTTCACGGCATCTCCCCCACATCTATAAAACCTATATATAGACTTTATATAGTCAAACTAATTTACATATATATCTCGTGTTCTTCTTGAAAGGCTGTGAATTAAAGTAAATGCTAGCCCCAAAGTTTCCCCAAGAGGTTTAGTAGGAAATATCTCGCGAATAGACCCGTCACACATTGATTTTAAGCGAATGATATTTCTCATCTAATTATACTGAATTTATTATGTTCATGTTTCTCAAAATCAATGTTAGCAACTATAATTATGCAAAGTAAAACCTTTGATGCAAACAGAAAAAAAAATGCCATGTAAATTTTTCTGTGAGAGAAACACGACATCTAAGCGTTCTGAATCTAAGAATTTTTTTTTCTGTGTATTAGAAAAGAATAACCAAAATCTTTACTAATACGAACAAGTCTCATGTGAAATGCACCAGGAAAGCATTTGATAGGTAACATAAATCTATAAGTGATGCATCTAACGGTAGAGTTAATAAGTACGTGATGGTAGTGTGGAAGCTGAACATCCAGAAAATGGTCCCATTACGTGGCGGTCAAGGCTACACTTAAGTTTTCCGTTGGGGCTATTAGGCTGCAATATCTCGCCCTCGTTGAACCTTCCTTAGAGCTTTTCTGGAACTTTGGTATGTTTCCAATGGGCCTGTTATATTGCACTTTTGGCAGAAGTTGGATTTTAAATAGTTTCCTTAAGTATTTAAGGCACTGTTTACGGTTGAATACTGTTTGTGAATCCTATGCTTAGTTTTAGGTCATTATAAGATATATATTTATTCATACCTCGTTCTATTAATTTATAACTACTCCTTGAATCCTTTTTAGAAGAAAATTAAACTTAATGCTTCAGTAATACGTTTAATGTTTGCAAATTGGTAATTAATCTACTATAGACATGGCTGTTAATTCATTTGGTGCAAGATGATTTTTTATACAATTTTTACTAATATATAATTTGTTCTTAAGTAAAAAAATTAGAAGTGGCAATCAGGTATACAGTTTCTTATAAGTAATAAAATTATTATTTAACTACAACATTTATTTCTAAAATTAGAATAAATCGTTGACAAAACAAAAAGAAGAGAATTATCGTCAAGATTAATCATATTTTAAAACGCCTAACATGATATTATAATGTAATTAAATATGAAATGATGATATTAAGAATATAGAATTAAAACAAAGTAATGTGAATAATCACTAAACTAATTTACAAAGCATGGTAAATACTGCTATTAACGCACGTTATTTATCATTTTAGGCTTAACTATAAGCATTCTTTGAAATATTTCTTTCACATGAATAATTCATGATCTGTACTGCTCAGCGTGCTCTCTCACACCTTCATATATAGGACACCTTTTTAAACAGCAACAATACCTATATTTTCACTTAATTTCGCAAATTAATTAGAATGGGTAACATTGCATGGCTCTATCATCTAATATCAGATGGATCTAAAACTGTGATATATAAGGTTTTTTTTTTTAATTGGCTTTTTCTGTCTCAATTAAATATTCTGAACTTGCTTAAGCCTTTCGCGACGGATATATCATATATGTGGTATAGTCTCAGCCTCCCCCCTAATCGGATAATAAGCTGATGAATGAGCTTTTCTGTGTAGACGACCAATCCTGTAGAACAAGAAGGAAACTTGATTCACCTGTGCAATCAAATGGTTATTGGTGACATTTGAAGTCGATGGATATGTGGTACACCCTTCTCTAAAATGTTTTCCTTTGATAAGTACGTGGTCTCAAAAAGGTTAAATTATTTTTAAGATAAATATGTTTAATGTATACGCATTACAAATAACTAATTTTTTAAATACCGCACCATGGTAACCTTAACCTGTAGTTAAAAACTTAAATTCTTAAAGAGTATCTTAAAAATATGCATTTTGAATATTGCCCTACAACTTATTTTTAACGTATAGTTTTATAATAATTTTCCGAAACACATTGCATCAAAGCTTGCTAGAATTAAGAATTATTATGTCAAATAAAATATTTCGAGAAAATATGGAAGAAGTGAATAAAATCTCAGAGAAATTTCATATTTTGAATATCAGAAACGATAAAATAAAATGAAAATTGAAAAAAAAATGATTAAAAATGAATGCGCACGATGATTACCTCTTTTTCAATCTATCAACTTCTCGATAATTTACTACACATAACTCTCAAGCGTTATTATATGTGAATAAATTTTAACTAAGTCTCATGCTTGTTTTTAAAAAGTATTAAGTTTAAAACATTTAAATTTAAAGCAAATGCCATTTTACTTTGAATCTAAAGAATTATTTAATTTTAAATTAGGCATAATATATTTAAAGTATCCTTTAAAATTATTGTTTTAAGAGTGAATGCTTTAGTATAAAAATTGGCGGTGATTAAATTTAATCAATACATTTAATCTTCTATAATATTAACTTTAAAAAAACATGATTAATATTTTATTCTCTGCATTTTCATTAACTTATTAATATTTATAGATTTTTTATCTGTTAGAATTTCATAACATTTACTTATAGCGATGCATCATTTAAGTAATACATTTTTCATGGAAATTACTGTGAATCCCAATTTCAATGTCTTCACCTTGCAGAAGGCTGTATTTTTTTTAGTCAGTTCACAAATGTATTGTGTTTTAACGTAAAAATGTCTTTAAATTTGTTTGCCGCACTTGGTTTTCCAATTTAATTATTTTTTGAAGCAGATATAAAGGTAAGTATGCAAAATTATCTTCATTTAAAAAAGAGAAATATTTACAATGTTATGCAAAATTTGAAAGAAAAAAAAACACACACGTAATAATTTGTTTCCTACGTTTTTCCAACCAAAAATGTGACATTAAATATCAATGGAACGAAGAAAAGTTTTTTTTAGGAAATCTTATAATTTCTCTTTCATTTCAATCATAATATCTGATAAAAATTACTTGCTTGTTTCGCTGAAATTTTATCTTATTAGCCATTGAAGTTTGTATCTGCGTTCAACAGATCGTTGTGTCCTAGTGTCTATAGTCGTGAACTGGTGAGCGATATGTCTTAAATTCGAGTCCTGATATCACTGAAGTTCCATCATTTAGATGGACCGATGAAAGTTAAATCTGTCCTCAAGATTGAATATACTTCCGTGGTGGGGTAGTTAGTAGAGGGTGGGGCCAGCTGAAGTGCCATCCTCGTCATTTCACCATGATTCAAAAGTACGAGCTCCTTCCCCCATAGCTCTCGTGTGGCTTCCCATTGTGTTGTTAATTTTATTCTCATTCTCTCAAACAACAGTACGTTAAAAATTATTTTAATCTTAATTAGGAAAGTGGAATTGTGTATTAATACTTAATATTGCATTCTTGAAATCCATAAGCTCTTAACATACTCTTCAAATTGTTGAAACGGTATTTATACCATATTTTAAACAAAAAAGGGTGTAGTTAAATAGTAAAAATATACTTTTCTGAAAATTAATATCTTCATTCTTAGGTCTAAATTAAAATTAAAAAATGAAACAAAGGCAATTTGGACAAAGGAAGTTCAGTATATTATAGATAGTATGCTTTCTTTTTCCCTTTTGTGAATAATTTTTAACTAAATGCGATTCCTGGCCATTTGAAAGTTTGCAATTAACCAAAATGATGCTCAAGGGACTAACACGTGATGTGGAATCCACATAAAGGCTGACTAAGAAACTGATAATGATGGCATAATTCATCTAAATAGGCAAGTTGCTTCAAATTAAAAAAAAATTTCTGCTTAAAGTCCCAAAGAAAAGTAGCAAATTAGTCTGTATAATGTAAAATATTTTAAACATTTTGTGGGTAATAAACTATTGTTTCTATAGCTTTAACGATTTTGTAAGTATTCTAAAAATGATGTGAAATTAGCAATAAAAGAGGTATAATTAATAAGTACTTATAATAAATTAGGCTTTAAGAGCATATTTCTTAATTACTTCGTATGTTATTAAGTATAGACAAAAATGTAGATAAACTTTTAATATTTTAAGGTTCAAGTTTGCTAAAAAAATGTTATTGTTTGCTTTTTAATATTGCTGTAAACGTTTTTTTGGTTCATGTTAAATGTGAGTTTTAATTTTTAATTAAATATTATTTCCTTATTTTTGAAATAACTATGAAATAATGTACCTTTTCGGTTTCGTAAAATACACCTTTCAGTAAAAATGTAGTGAATGAAAAAAATATGTTTTTAAAAATTATAATATAGCTTAATTAATCTTGAAATGCAATTGAATGTCTATACAGGGTGTTCCCGAATTCCGTTTACAAACTTGGAGGGAAGAAAAAGAACATCCTGAGAAGCCATAATTACATAGGAAATCATGGGCGGAAACGTAACCCTTAACCCTAACGAGATAAAGAGACACAAAGACAGTAAGTCACAATACAGAATGTAGTGTAAAACGCTTTGTTATACAAAAACAAAAGAAAAATAACAAATTAAACGTATGACAATAAGGCATCACATGAGGTATTTGAAATTGCTGTCATTGGCTTATATGCTCGCATGACACCGAAGCGATATGGATTGAAAGATATGCTCGAAAATGTCAGACGTGTTTCAACAATAGCGATGGATATTCGTGCCATCAGATTCATTTCAGATTTGAACGACTTGTGGTGAATCGTGGCTCTGAAAGATCCATGTTACGCCAGGTTCTAATGCCCCTCGGCAAATGTTTGATGATTCAGTCACCATATTGTTGGATATATCTTTCGCCATACAACCAAAAATATCAATACCTCCATTTCTGTTGGCTGGGCTGTAGATGAAGTGGACATCTTAGGACTCGACGTTCTATAACGATTCATGTTCATCGCATGCGGCCCAAGGCTCAAATGAGGAAACCACATGTGCCGAACTTGCATTGTCACGTACTGCGTCACCTGTAGGTTTCCACCTATACTTTGCTATGCAATTATGGCTCCTCACGATGTTCTCTACCTTTCCTGCAAGTTTGTACCCGGCATTCGGAGACACTCTGTATATGTATAAATAATCGATTAAATTTCAATTCCTACTAAAGTTTCAAAAAACGTATTATTAATGGCGTACATCAAATTAAAGCATATATCAAATCTTTAAATGATATAAAATAAAAAAAATGGTGATTCAAATACCATT
The DNA here is from genome assembly GCA_019973975.1 of Trichonephila clavata. Lineage (NCBI taxonomy): Eukaryota > Metazoa > Arthropoda > Arachnida > Araneae > Nephilidae > Trichonephila > Trichonephila clavata. The sequence goes on along the minus strand of BMAO01011101.1, from coordinate 23,417 downwards.
TGCAGTATTGTTTTCATTTCTCTTGATTGACAAATTAACGTTCAAATTGCATACAAATAAACATACTTAACCAAGAACACTCTAAAACCAGCAAGAGAAGTAGTTTTGATGTAAACGCTGGAAATGAATGTGGCCTACCATCATTAAAAGGCAGGTAAGAAACTCGCTCCCATCAAATTAACGAATAAAATCAGAAGCAATGAACAACACATCTCAAATTTCACTTTCCGTGTGGTGCACAGCAAAGAACAAGCTGAAACGATCTTCAACACTTCAATTTGACAACGTCATCAGAAATGCTATTAACATGAAACACACATGTCTCAACTTTCTGAAACCCTGGTGCAGAATACTTAATCTTACAAAGCCTCGTGAAGTCACTTCCTACTGCGACAGTTCCTCAGACTCAGTTATCAATAATAGAGAATCTGGTGTCTTTCTATATAAACATAACCAGATAATACAACTTCGAAGCATAGGGTCTCAGTGGGGAAGAACATATCCACCTTAAAATCACTCCCTGCAATCAGGAAAACATACTGTTACGAATTTTGTATAAAATAGTGTAAATAATTTGTATTTGGATGTGCAATGCCTTTATATTACTCTATGCTATATTTATTTCCTGTTAAGGTTGTAATATTCGCAAGCAACGCCGTCCCTTACGTTATAATGGCGATTCAATGGGAACTTGACGAAATATTGGTGATAGAGCCAAGTTGGCATCATTTTTGGTGACAAAGTTGGCGACCAACTTGGCGACATTGGTGACCATGTTGGCGAGTTCGGTACCCTCTGAATTCTTCTAGTAGAGAGAAATCCACTAATTTCAGATCTGTGACGCGAGCGCTTCTTTCCAGAAATTTCGGCCCCGGCTATAAATAGAGCGATACTAGCCGCAACAGTCAGTCTGATTTCAACCAGCGAGTAGTGAACACTGTTTTGATTAGAGATTAGTAGACTTGCCTTGAACTTGATTAGCTTTGCTGTGCTTGTGAATAATCTTTTAATTACGTGTTTTGTAGACATTGCTTATGGTGTCTGAGTGCTGTTGAAGGTGTGAAATCCTTCTGGTATTTATTCTACGAATTTGGCTATTGAATCCTGTGTTTTAAGGATTGATTTACGATAATAAATACGCATCGCTCTTAAAGAATTGCCTTGTTGTTTACGACTGACTTTGCATAAAATCTTCGAACCCCGAACTACGTAATACATACCTCGAAAGGGAAAATATTGCTTACTCCAACGACATTGTTGTGATATCGGGTTTCAGATTCGCTCTCGAAGTCATTAAGGGAGGAAAAACAAGGCTCACTCTTGACTCTAATTCTCTTGTGCTCTCCATTGAGACAATGGGATTTTCCCATAGTATCAAAGGAGACAATGAGTCATTATATAAATGGGGATGGGTCATTTATATCAAACTATGAGACAAATTTTTTAATCACCGATATTCATATAATTTTCTCTCTTCTGAAGTTAACCAAATATATTATCCATCGAGATATAATCTGCAATTTATCCATGTATTTTCGATCAATAATTAGAACAAGATATGCAGTTTTTATTCGTCTAATCTATTATCAAATTTGCATTTATTCTCCTAACGATAACCTCAACTTTCATTTTTTCTAAGAACGGTAGCCTGAGTTCTGTCTATTTCTCGATTTGAAGTCTAGACTATATATAGTAGAAGATCTAAGTTAAAATCGTTTGCATTCCGCTTTGGAAAATGTATTAGTCATGCAAAGCAAACACTATATTATCAGAAAAAAATTAGATCGATTAGCGTTTTTTTCAGTTCATCCCATCATCTGATGCTGCATATATAAAAGGATAAAATAAGCAACATTTACATGTTCAAAATTAATGGCATGTTTGTTGGTGAGAAAAATATTACAAAGAAAGGAAACACACGCAATCTTTTTAGTCAATTAGAATAATTTGGAAGATATTCGAGTATATCGGAACGAGAAAATTAATGTCAATGGTTTAAAAGCGTGGGGTGCTCGATATCAATTGTTAAAATGTCTTACTTCTATTCCAAAATGCTGAGTTAGTGTAAAAATGTAGTACAATGCACTCCACGCTTTTACCACATTGACATTAATTTTATAGTTAACAATTTTATCCGTATATTTAGAATTATTTTTTTTACTTTTTAGTTCGATTCACTATAAAAGCGTGTTTTTTAGTTTTTTTTCTCTAAACTATAATTTATTTTTCAGTTTTTAGTTCGATCTACAATAAATGCGTGTTTTTTTTTTAGTTTTTTAAACTATCATTTATTCATTGTTGAATTCATCCTTGAGTTTGATATTTGGAGCCAGATTGCATAGCTGTTGGGATTAGTCTTGCTCTTCAATGGATATTAATTAACGGGTCTGAAAGGCATTTATTCTCCCCGTTTACGGTGGCTCGGATAAGTCTCCTATTGTTATATTTCAAAGATTTAACCTCAAAAGAAACAGGCCAAACTAATGAAAGTGTGTTAAGAAGAAAAAGTTCGATTTATAAATTCTTTTTTAATGTACCATGTTTTTATAACGGACTAAAAAGTATAAAATTCCTCTTTTAATTTTTTTCTTCTTTTTTCATATTTTCATGCATTTCCATCCACTTCTGAACTATGGTTCACATTGCAAGTCTCTAGCTCATCGGGAAGTCAGTTTAAAATCAATTACAAAATTCCACCCGGACAGACATATAAGAAAGTAAATTAATAAATATGTGGTAAAATATTAAGTGTCAATCGTATTGTCTCCTTTTAAACGTTTGCTGTAATGTTAATTCGTATCATCACTTCTAAGCGTATTGCTTTATAAAAATAAAAATAAAAATATTTAGCAGTTAGAACATAAATTGGTTTTTCAGTATGCAACCATCTTTTTTTTTTCTTTTTCCATTTTCAGAAAAACTAGAAAATTGTTTATATCATGGTAAGACTTTTTTTCACACACCCACCCTTCCCTTTCTCACAAACAGAGAGAGAACACTTTTTTGTTTGTTTTATTTCTGGAAACCACAAGTGTATTTATTTTTTAGGGTTGCACCTTAATCTTGTAGTCGCCAAATCTGGAAATGAAAGATGGGATTAAGAGCCAAATTTGAAAATGGTATATGCAATAAGTCGCCAAATCTGAAAATGATGTAGGGAATTGTCGCCAAATCTGGATATCGTTATTCCTGATGTACTGATAAGGACAATGGAACAAAATTGGAAAATTATTGTATTGCCCCCGATCTTTGACAAGTGTACAAAATTTAAAACTAATCTGACCTATTAATGTGGGTATGAATCGAGTTCCAAGATTCCGTTAAATGCAAGTGAAACTTATAAAAACGTGTTAATAAAAAGATAAAATTTAGCCACTTAGTAGCAGCGAGCGTTGAAATGTGTAACTTAGTATAATA
>BMAO01011101.1:0-17500 GCA_019973975.1 Trichonephila clavata | reverse complement strand
AACGATTTCCTGGAATAATGTTATTTTTCTCCAGAAACCCATATTATTGGTACAGTAAGGAGTTACAGAATTTTTACTGTTAAAAGATAGATATCTTTAATTACAAGAAATCAATTCTTTCTTGAATAAATATCCGAGATCAAAATAAAAATAGTTGTTTTCCGAAAATAAATTTTTACCTCCTCAGACCCGAGACAAAAATAAAAGCTTGACATTTTGGAAGAGGTACTTAAATAGTTTTTTTGATCACTCTGATGTAGAGAATAGCAATAAAATTCTTTTTTAATTTATAGAAGCTATGGTGCGGGGTGTATCATGTTATACATCAGGAACAATACACTACAATCAGAGGTTTTTTTCAGTATTAATTAAGATTTGTAGCTGCCGCTTGCGTCATTACTTGGGGGTAACCAAAAGTAATTAATAGAATCTCGGGGTAAATTAATATATTTAATGATACAAGATAGCACAGTTACAAAGAACAGACACTTAGACAATTACAAGACAAACATTTAGAGAAAATAAGTGAAAATAAGTAAAGTTTACATAGTCCAGGATTGGACATCGAAAATGGGGACACATGCTTGTCCAGATCCAAACTCTCTCTGACGATACTACAGTGTTTCGTACAGTCACACTTCCGGTCCAAGACAATACTGTAATGGCGGCACCTACATTTCGGTCTTGGAACCATACCGTGCGTTACAGACTCTGGTACCGTTGACGTCTCGGCTCGGAAACAGGAGGTAATCTTTTTTTTGGGGGGCATCCTCTTTTCCTCAGAGGAGCTTCTTCTAAGACCAGGGTGGTCCATACACTTTTCCTATGATAGGAAACTTTGATTGCCAGGGTGGCACTTCTTCTGAGACCAGGGGGTCCATAAACTTTTCCTATAACAGGATTCTTTGATTGCCAGGGTGGCACTTCTTCCGAGACCAGGGTGGTCTATAAACTTTTCCTATAAAAGGATTTTTTTATTGCCGGGTGGCACTTCATACGAGACCAAGGTGGTCTAAATACTTTTCCTACAATAGGAAACTTTTGATTGCCAGGGTGGCACTTCTTCTGAGACCTGGGTGGTCTATAAACTTTTCCTGTAACAGGATTTTTTTGATTGCCAGGGCGGCACTTCTTCTGAGACCGGGTGGTCTATACACTTTTCTATAACATGAGTCTTTGATTGCCGGGGCGGCACTTCTTTCATGACCAGGGTGGTCTATACTTTTTCTATGGAAGTCGTTGCTATTGGATGGGGGCCCTCCCCCTGGTTGGAAACATGATTCAAATTTTTCCACATTGAATCAATTACAAATTTAAACCTTGATTTTTAAATTTTATATATAAACAGACCAAAATTAAATTTGACAAAATATTACTAACAGAATAATAGTACAGTATTATGCCACAAAAAATAATATCTCACTTTCTTACAATATACAGTTCAAAAAATTTCATGAATCACAAAAAGGAAAAATAAAAATATTTTCGTTTTTTATCATTTTTAATACATAATCAAAGTAAAAACTTTTTCAAAGTTTTAGCCAAGAAAAAAAAATACATATATCATAAAAATGATCAGAAAACACTTTGGAAATATTATAGTTAAACAATACTGATGTATCTGAAAATTTCTTTACATATAAAAAAAGTACTCTATACTATAATGCACACTTGATGAATGACAATAAAATTCTCTAATTTCAAATGTGATAATTAATTTACGAATCAATATTAATGAGATTAAAATAAAACAAATTCTTCAATATTAACTATCTTCTACTTTAGTACATCAAAACCAAAATAATAATATTTATATAATATTCATTATTAATCAAAAGGATTTTCAGCAGTTAACATGAAATGGATTTATAAAACAATTCAAATACGTTTAAATAGAAATACCGTTCATAATTTAATTATTCACTGAAGTTATCAATAGTACAAACTTGTTTACACTTAGTAGAAGTACTTGAAAATATTTTCCAAAAATTTTAAATAAAAACAGAAATGTAAATACTTTATCAATAACATACAAGGTTTCAAATGTTATAAAGTAATACTTCGTAATCAATCATATACTTTCAAAAGAATTATTTTTATGTTAGGCATAAAAAGATCAGAAAAAAATTATTATAAGAATTGCAATAATTTCTTGATAACAAAACCATATACGTGTTATTAGCATAAAATTCTTAATTAGGAAGAAAATATGCTCCCATAAATAATTAACCTTCAAATAGCTTTAATCAGATCAACCGATAGAATGAAAATTTCGTTTTCAAAAGATTAGGAAAACTGACAAATGAATATCAAGTTTAAATTCAATTATGTTATTTTCCTGTAACACACAATATATACTACGAATAATAATAATAATCTTATACACACACACAATAACAGAGCCTGGTAATTTAGAATAAACAACACTTATCTGTTAACAGGTTTTCTAGATGAAAATATTCATTCGCAGGGTGCGAATCCTTTTATTGTCGGGATGACAAACACTTCCACCCCTAAGGCTGTGGGGAAAAAAAGCGAGAGAGAGCTGGGGTCGGGCCGACGTTTAGGCGCCAATTGTAGCTGCCTCTTTTTGTCGGGATGACAAACACTTCCACCCCTAAGGCTGTGGGGGGAAAAAGCGAGAGAGAGCTGGGGTCGGGCCGTCGTTTGGGCGCCAATTGTAGCTGCCGCTTGCGTCATTACTTGGGGTAACCAAAAGTAATTAATAGAATCTCGGGGTAAATTAATATATTTAATGATACAAGATAGCACAGTTACAAAGAACAGACACTTAGACAATTACAAGACAAACATTTAGAGAAAATAAGTGAAAATAAGTAAAGTTTACATAGTCCAGGATTGGACATCGAAAATGGGGACACACGCTTGTGCAGATCCAAACTCTCTCTGACGATACTACAGTGTTTCGTACAGTCACACTTCCGGTCCAAGACAATACTGTAATGGCGGCACCTACATTTCGGTCTTGGAACTATACCGTGCGTTACAGATTGAAGTAATTGATTTAATTTTAATCTTTAATCACACTATACATACAGTTCATAAATTCAGCAAGAAAATTAAGTTTAATTGGCGTTTTAGGTACATATTAGTAGTATTATTACAACGAAATAATTTTTTTTATTTCGCTAAATGCCTTGAAACCATTTCTTGTAGTTGTAAAGCATAAAAAAACCTTGCAGTCTGTACATTGTACAGTTGTAAAAGAAGAGCACTTCTCATTCCCCAAATTGAACTCTAATCACAATCATCGCGATTCATCAGCCCTAAAATTTCATCTGGTTAGAAATATTCCATTAAACATATTTATTAAATAAAAACAATATCAGAAAAATGGGTAAAAATGAAAAGCAAACATATCAACTAAAGATTTTAAAGCGATATGTTACCAGTTTCACATTTTTTATTTTTATTTTTAATATTTGATATTTGATTTTAATTGTATTTCATTAAGGTTAATATGAAATAAGAATTCCAAACAAAAATTTTTAAATTTGTTGCAAAATGTTTCTTTTTTAGCTTTTTTAAGCATTTTTTAAATTTCTAAGGCTTTTTAAATATGTCTCTTTTTTTTTCAAATTTTTTTCCAAGTACCTTATACTATACTACATAAAAGTGTGCATGAGTTTTTTCTGCTGCTGCTCTTTAAATTTTTATTAATGTTTTTGTAATTAAACTCCCAAATATTCTCAAAAAAACATTAATTTTGATTTTGAAATTTTTTAGGAAAAGTACTAAACATGTTAGAGCTAATTCCATAAACAGTTTTACAAAACAAACATTTCAGAACATGAATAAAAATTTCAAACCCATATTTCAATTATCAAAAATGCCTTAGGGTTTTGAATAACAGTATATGTACAAAAATTCAACATGGTGAAATATGAGTTTGAAGTTTTCATTCAATGCATAGCATGATATAATATTCATCGAATAGTCTGAAACTTTTATGAACTGTTAATTAGCTTATTTAAAATTACTTACCATAACAAATTTCACAAATGGATAACAATTAAACAGTAAACTGCCATAAAGAATACATAGAAAAAAACGAATGAAAGATCAATATTTCATGAAACTTTATCTTAATAATTATAATAAAAAATAAATCAGAGCTAATTCCATGCTCAGAGCTGATGCACAACATGTACGAAAGATGTTTATGCCTTTATTCTTTATTTCCATGATTTTAAAAGCCTTCGCTTGTTAAATATTGTACACGAATAAAAGCAAAATCAAACAGCAATTTATAGGTAAAATACATCAAAATCTAAGAACTGTATATGTGCATTTCTTTAAATAAATATCTTAAAATATTTTAATAATAAAAGTCTTGAATCTCGCACACATTGGATATATATATATCACCAAAAACAAATATATAAAAATGGGAGAGTTTTTCTATTCTTGCGAATTAGATTTTTAATTATCTGAGTTATCAAAATGAGATTTAGTATTTGTGCTTTGGGAGAATCCGTTTTGAAGTTTTAATTTCATTCATAATAATATCATAAAAATCACGCACACCTTTTAAATCTTGACCAAATCCATTTGATCTTCCAGTAAATAATTCACAAACTAGAATTTTTGCAGGAATTGCACAATTCTTTCTTAAAATGATTTATTACTGCATATATAATGTCAATCTCATTGACGCACATTAGAAAAATAATTAATTCATTTTTTATCAGGCTCTTTTCTAGCATATAATCTGAAATGTAGGCGTGGTAGTTGCTGTTTAGCATCAAACATTGTTCCATTACTTAATGAAAAATGCAGGTAACGCTTTGAAATTTTGCCGGCATATTTATAAAGGTTCGGGTTATCAAATAAGCCAGTAAAAATTTTTTCGACAGTTTAATGATTGTTAGGGTACCATATCGCCTTAACTAAAAAAATGCTTCTTTCAATCTTTATCCCCTCAAAATCTAACTAAAGATTAAAACAAAATTGACTTAAAAAGTATGTTCATAAGTGATTGGGTCCCATTGTAATATAAACAAAGTGATATAAACAAATTTCGCAAGTCATTATGCTTTAATATTTCACTACAAATTATTTTTTTGCTGTTAACTAGTAAAGTGAACATATTCAAAGAAAAGGCATACTTTAAAAATAGTTTAATATTTGTATATAAATAGGAAAAAAAAATACCACGGGCACACATATTGTTTTGATTCAGAGACGCTACTAGAAGTCGCTATCATGGATAGGTAATGCCATGTGTTAACTAAAGGAGGAAACTATTTGAGGTATTTCATTCTGCATTTCATATGATTCAACTGGTCTCAAATTTGTTTTTGCTGTTCAGTCTTTTCAAAAAATTATAAAAGTTTTGTACCACATGTGATACAAAAGAACCGAGGAGGATAAAACAACGCACTCTGTTGCTAAAGTATACTTTTTTTAAATACTTTTATACAATATTTTGGTTTGTTATTTTAAGATGGAACATTTTTTTCAATGTGCATTTCATTATTTTTTTACTAACAATGAAGCTGAAAATGGAAGTTTGTATAATATGATACATATAAGTATTAAGTACATCAGTAATCTTCAAATTGTGTTCTACGGAGCCCTGGAGTTCTACGAGTCACAATAAAAAAAAATCGAAAATAATCTTATAAATGTGTATGCAAAATGGATTCACGTTCTTAATAATGTTTGTATACTCACAAGAATTTATCAAGACAAGCTCATCCTTGTCATTAAGAAACTGAAAATTTTATTCATACATAACTTTATTTTGCAATACTTTTTAAACTTTTATTATGATATAATAAAGAGTACTAAAAAACATTTTATCTTTATATCTATATATTACTTACTAAATTTGATATTTACTATCCTGAGTTAATTTTATATTAGTTAGTACAATGTCTTGCTAAATATTTAATTTTTTAATGAAAATGCACCTTTTTATATAATTTTGGAAAAACACCTACAATATATCAACAGTTTTGTCGTTAAAAATCGAAATTGAAGCAAGAACAGATCCTAAATTTTATGTTACAAAGTTTCTCATACCAAATTCATAGTATTTCTTACACAGCTATAAACATTTAATACCCTTCAGAACAATGTGTATAAGTGAAAAATATTTCTTAACGTGAGTGGCTAACAAAAACAAAGAATAGAAACGAATGAAACTTAAAATATGTAATGCGATTACATTTACTCTCTATAGACGTAGACCTACAGCTTGTGTGAAAAAAATACAAGTCTACGAGTTATTAAACATAATACATGGGTAGGTGACACTCGGATCACAGATTAATCTTATTAATGAGTAAATAATATATTAAAAGCAAATTAACATTTTTAATAATACATGCAATACTTTTTAACTGCTTTTACATTGATCTATTGTTGATCTATTTTAAATATTATTTTTTAAAATAAATTCTTATAAGTGAGTGTTTGGAGTAGGGTTCCACAAAAAAATACTTTCTAGTTCTGGCGGTTCAAAAAAAACACCCTCTAGCTCTAGGGGTTCCATGAGTTAAAAGAAATTGAAGACCACTGAAGTATACAATTAAAAATTTTGGATATTTGCATGCAAGAAACTTTGAAAAAAAATCATGCTCAAAAGTTGTACATACACTTTTCTAGTAATGAAGAATTCATTTAAAATATTTATTTCTATTTTTGAGAGAAAATATTCAGAAATAGCTGTCTGCTTATTTTATGGATATTAAATTATTAAATGCAATATTAAAAGGAAATATTTTCTAATATTTTTCTTATTTTCAAGCTAATGCTTAAACTGTAGGAGATTTGAAACATTTTTTCTGATGAAGAATCAAAATTTTTTTAATTTATTTTATCAATAATTTATGTTCCCCTTATTATAAATATGTTTATTTTAAAGGAAGCTTAAAAACACTGTTTACTTTTTAAGAAAATACTTAAGAAAAAATATTACAGTATTATAGTTTTTTTTTTAATGGCTTCTAAGTCTCGCAGAAAGAATGCAATATTTTGCAAATTAAATTTCTTTTCAGTAAATTTTTACATTCGAAAGTTTGCAGAGAATAATTTATTCTTATTAATTGACAGTTATTTTAAGACAAACTGGGAAGGAAGTATTTTTAACTTTAAACAGTTTTTCTTTGGTTTTCAAAAAAGCTGATAGAACAATTTTTTAAAAAAATATATATATTAAATATCTGAGAATAAACAATTTTTAAATATTAATGTAAGTGTTTTTATATTTAATATCAATGCACATAATCAGACGGAATGTTGTAAAAAAGTGGTAGAAGATTAAAACCTTAATTTTTATACTTATAACTAATATGTAATTTTGTTTACAAAATATCTTTGCTTGAATATTCGAAATTTTTTATATTGTTTCGAATTTTGTATAAAATAATGTAAATAATAGTATTTGGATGTGCAATGCCTTTATATTACTCTAGATTTATTTTATGTTAAGATTTTAATATTCACAAGCAAGCAGTCCCTTACGTTATAATGGTGATTCATTGTTAACTTGGCGAAATATTGGCGATAGAGCCAAGTTGGCATCATTTTTGGCGACCAAGTTGACGACTTTGGTGACCAATTTGGCGACCATGTTCGCGAGTTCGGGACCCTCTGGATTCTTCTAGAAATTAGCAGAGAAATCCACTAACTTCACGATCTGTGGCGCGAGCACATCTTTCCAGAATTTTCGGCCCCGGATATAAATAGAGAGATACTCGCCGCAAGAGTCAGTCTGGTTTCAGCCAGGGAGTAGCGAGTCTGGCTTCAGCCAGCAAAAAGCGAGTCTGATTTCAACCAGCGAGTAGTGAGCATTGTTTTGATTAGCGATTAGTAGACTTGCCTTGAACTTGATCAGCTCGGCTGGGCTTGTGAATAGTCATTTACATAAGTGTATTTTAGACACTGTTTATTGTGTCTGAGTGCTGTGAAGGTGTGAAATCCTTCTGCTATTTATTCTGTGAACTTTACTGTGAATCCTGTTTTTTAAGGATTGATTTACGCCAATATATACACATCGCTCGCAAAGAACTGACTTGTTGCTTACGACAGCTTTTGCATAAAATCCTCGAACCCCGATCTACGTAACAATATAATTTCCTAGGTCATTTGTGTTCCATTAAATACTTTAAATGTGAGAAAATATTTTGTGCGAAAGGTATGAATAACACATATTGTAATTGACTTATGATTTTTCTTTTACTCAGTCGTCTCTCAAACAAACAAAATATGATTTTAAGCATAGCTTTTCTCCGGAATTATAGTCGAGCAAGCCGAATGGTTATGGTCTTAGACTGGTGAGCTAAAAGTCCTGAGTTTAAATCCTTGTGCCCCAGAATATTCGCCATGTGGTAAAGTTGAATCTCATGAAATCTGTCGTGAAACAATGTCATCACGTTGGTGGGGTATAAGCGCTAGGAAACACAGAGGCACCAGTTCAGATGACCTAGTTACTTGACCTTTGTGTGAACTTCCGAAATGCGTCACCGAGGTACCTTAAGTTGCCTAAAAGGGCGACGTTAATCAAAAATCTAGTTTTTAACTCATAATGTAAATACTAAATATATTGAAATTTCTTGCTTGTTCATTTTTAAATTTCAAATGTATCACCCATTATAAAGTTATTTTACAGAAATCCACAAATAATACAGCCTCTACCAATAATATTTGGTAAATGAAGTCATAACGGCTGATCTAGCAACACTGGCGAAACAATAAGCTGCACATGCGTAGCGGCTGTTTTTGATCATCTATTTCCACCATTGTTCAGTTGAAACACTTTTAAGTTCAATTATGTTTGTTTTACAAAGTGCTTGTTTAGTACTTTGGTTCTTAACTGAGAACAGGAAAATAAATGAACAAAAGATCAATTTAATATTTTGTTTTAAGCTTGGCAAGACACCAATAGAACTTATGCGATGCTGGTAAGTGATTATGAAGATCATGCACTGCCTATGATGTGTGCCTACGAGTAGTTCGCCCATTTTTGAAAACCAAGGAAAGTGTTTCTGGCAACCTCCGTAGAAGAACACTAGTGACCTCCGTTAGTGACAAAAACATTGAAAGAGTGAGGAAATGAATCACTAAAGATTGTCAATTAACTGTTCGCATAGTAGCTGATTAAATGCAGATTAACCGTGAATCTGGGCGACCAATCATTAGCCAGAAAATTCAGGGTAAAGGGGATACGAAAAACTTATTATCGATATGGACGATATTGTTAACATCCAACGAAACGTGACGAGGGTTTTGAACTCCATTCCCTAAAAAGACTTCTTGCAAAGTTTCCAGGACACATATAGCAGATCTCAGTTGTGCGTAATTATGGGAAGTGACTATTCCGAAAGGCAGTAAGGTAATTTTCGTTAATATTTCATTTACGTTAATGTTACAGGTCTATTCCTCAAACTTTATTGTCAGATGTAGTACATTAGTTTTTGTTGTTTTTTGACTCTTTCACGTAACGTCATTTCTATGAATGTATGTGTTTACTGTTTGTATTTTTTAACTAATACGCAAAAAATATATATTAGTTAAAATGAACCTAATAATGAACATTTTTCACAAAACTTGTAAGTTTTAATAGTTATTAAGCATTCGGGGTAATAGAACTTTTTAAAATTTCGATTCATAAATTATGCCAAAGTTTATAAGCCAATATTAATGGTTTCTCCTTGAATTTTTCTTTCGAACAATCAAAAAATATGCTGCAGGAATGGAACTCTCTTATGTGGAACCATTCTTTTAAAATCTTCTTGAAAATAAATAGCAATTGAGTTGTAAATACTTTAACTTCCAAAAACTTCAAATTATAATTCGATATAAATTAATGTCTTTTTTAAATCCGATTACTCAAATTATTTTCAATTTCTAATGCTGCCCACGTCTGAGACTCAAAAAAATGTTTCACCATATGAAGTATTAAGTTGCAGGCTTTAATGCTGAAAAATGATATTCAAATAGAAATGCATTAAAGATAATAAGCACATTTAATAATGATTTGGTTTCTTTACAAATACATTTTCAAAGAAAAGTCAAAATTCTTAATAAGAAAAACTTAGTCATAAAAAAAAACTTAGTTTGATGATCATATCAAATCCTATTCATAAAACCTTTTTACAAGGCATAAAATACTATATTATTAAAAATGCAATTTCATACGGTTCGTAAATTTTTAACAAGAAACGAAGTGAAAAGGAAAAATGATATTCGAAAAATATTGGCTACATTTTTATTTATAACTTCAAAGAATTTTTCTCCACTTTCTTCCCCTGTGTGCAAACTCCCCCCTCTCCCTCTTTTTTGCTTCTTAAGCTGAATCGGATCGATGGAAATAGTTATTAGAATTTTTTTTCTTGGGTGACGTACCAGTGTTTTAATGTTCATTTTCATTTTCTTAAGGTATCCGACTACTTGCAACATTTTTTTTTCTAAAAAAATGGAGATATGGTGATTCTGTTGTTGGTTTTAGATTTTTTTAGTACATTTTAAGAAAGATATGCTAAAATTAAGAAGAGAAAAATAAATTATTATAACTAAAATGGGAAAAAATGGGTAAAAAAATTTACAAAAAATAACATAAACGCGGCCCATTCTGTAACAAAAGTTTATAAAGAGATTTTCAAGTTTTGAATTCTGATGTGCTGCTATGTTATTCATTTTTGAATTGACCTTCAGGATAAGAGATAATTTAATTTTTAAAAAAAACTACTACACTTTATCTCTGTTATTATATGAAATTGCTTAAAAAAAGCAGTGATTATGTTCACCTAAGGGCTGTAAATTTTGTAATAAAACAGTGATTGATAAATCTGAAGGTTAAAAGAGTTCTATCATTATACAGATCATACAAAAAAAATTTCAGCTTATAATTTTCAAAACTTTTTGAGCAATCACAGGTCCCGTTTGAGTATTTTCAGAAAAACACATTTTGAGTAAAACGTGTTTTAAAGTAAGACATATGTTCCTTAAAGTGTAATGGCATCTGCTTTTACCAAAACACTTCTAATTTTTGTTCTAGTGAAGGAAAAATAATAAACTTTGTATTTTTATAAAGCTAATAAGATGGCATGTAAAATAAAACAACAAATAAATGTGTCAAATTTTGGCAAATGTCCCAATTTTATGGTAGTTGGATACCTTAAGAGAAACTGGCTTAATATACGAAATAAATATTGTAAAACTGAAATGAAATTTTATAATGCAAAAATTTATGCATTTGTCTTTGAACTGTTTTTAAACTTTGGAAAATATTTGTTTTCTAGATCAATGATAGTGTTAAAATTGCCTCATATTTTAAAGTAAAACTAAGAAAGTTGGGATTTTTTTAATCACTTTGAAATATTGCAATAGTTACATGCACGTAAAATTATTTCAATTCTAACTTCCGTAAAATATTTCATAATATTGTCTATAAATGTTGCAATTGATTTTACTTGTGTTGGCAAACTTTGATATTCATTACAAGTCCCTAAGCTTTGAACAATTTTAAAATAAACAAACGTTTTGGTGCTTATTTTTTTCTGAGAAATCGTACCTCAATAGGTTAAGCGAGTTTGTTCTTAAGATTAAGTTAAATATTTTAACATATTTAAATACTTTATTTAAATAGTTATTTTGTTTCGCGTAAACTTAAACATTCAATCATTTAAATAAAATAATGATAATTTTTTTTTTTTTAAAAAAATCTATCATTTATGATTTGATATTGCATTTTTAAATAAAGCAATGTTTATTAAACCCTTATTTTAACAAAGATCACATTGTTTTGTTTACTATATTGGTGCAAGTAAGACAGATTTTTCCATCAAACATTTGATCAAAATTTCACAATACACTTAGTAATTTGTTTGAGAAAATACTGATTTAATGGATGATTAATAATTGATATTTTCGGTAAATGTCCAGTTATTTTATAATACAACATATTTTACGAAAACAATACAAAAAGTCTGTAAGGACTCTTTCAGTTTTTGAAAACAATTACTATTTACAGAAATATTGTCTAAGAGCAACGGTTTATGTTTTACTTTCAGGTATGAATTACTACCAATTTTTTAAGGGAACTCAGAAAAAATTAATTGACCAAACTCAGTGAAAGAAATAAAATAACCTTATTTAGCTTAAGCCATTCATTATATAATTCAGTATTATCTCATAAAATTTGGCAACTCTAAGTTACAAATCTCCGGAGATAACTTTGATGCTGGTTTCTATTACCATTCTTACAGCAAATCAAAACTCTATACTGATTTATCTCTGGCAAAGATTCATTGGAGTTTCCTCATTTCAAATGCTAAGACATTTTAAAAATTTACCCTAAAAGGTATGCTATTTTTCGCCAAATTTCTCTATTAATATATATAACAGCAGTTGGTGTGCGTTTTTGAATTAGTAATATATTTATTTTTTGAAATAGGTAAATTTGAATTAATATATTTCTTAAGAAATCTGCAATGGAAATTCAGAAAAAAATGTATTTTTCAAAATTTTAAGTTGCCACATAATTTAGCCTGGTATACTTGTAAATAAAATAATTTCATGTATGCATGTCAATAATTATATGACGTGTAGTACTATCACCTGTATGGTGCTCAAAGCAACAGAAATCTCAGGAGTACATCTAGAAGTCCAACCTGTTTCAGGCTCAGGAAAATTTCGTCGATTCTCTTCGGGAAGAGCAAGACAACAACAACAGTACCTTAAAATATTTTCAGTTTTTTCTTTAAGTGTTATGTTCCCTTAAATTAACTTTTAAAAATTCAGCATTTTTTACAGACTAAAGGTGCATTCAAAATAATTGCTCAGAACCCTTATTTTCCGGAAATGCTCTTTCAATCTTCTACCGATATTCTAAAGCATATCGGTAGGGGGGATTTGCAAGGAGTACGGTATCAGCCGTTATAAAAGCGTACACAAAAGAGGGTAAGATGACGTCTTCAAAGCACAACAGTAGCCGAAAGTCAAAGCTAGGTGATAGGAACAGACGGGTCTGGAATCTCATAGTAGCCCGAAAGCAGAAGCAATCGTTTTCCGAGATAACATTCGAAATGAAAAGTCATCTCCTAGACCCCGTTTCAACAATAACTGTAAAAAAAAACTTCATGTTGTGAACAGTTATGACAGAGTGGCAATTCGTAAGCCCTTGATGACAGCAACTAATGCTTTCAAGAGACGCCAATGGTGCAGAGATCACAAAGGCTGATCTCCACAGCAGTGCCAACAGGTAATATGGTCAGATGAATCGTGATTCTACCTATTTCAGACGACAGGACGCGTATATGTCTGAAGAACGCCCAGAGAAGCGTTTAATCCTGAATGCATCTTGCCGACAGTGAAGCATGGGGTTGGCTCCATTATGGTATGGGTGCGATATCTTGGCGTGGTCTTGGACCACTTGTTATTCTGCATGAGAAAATCAAATCTAATCACTATCTAAGAATCTAGGGGATCATGTCCATCTTTTTGTTCAGACTGTATTCCCTGAAAAGCGACCACTTTTTCAACACGACAATGCCCCTATCTAAACTGCCACGTGTGTTCAAGCGTGTTTAGAAGAGCATGATGATGAAGTTGAACACCTAGCCTGGTTCCCTCAGTCTCCGGACTTGAATATTTGTAAACATTTATGGGAGTTTTTTGGAGTCTAAACTTCATTTCCGATTTCCACCTTAATCCAGCCTTTTGGAATTAGATACCCTTCTGCAGGAGAAATGGCTAAATATTCCTTCAAATATTGTCCATGGCCTTTATGCATCTATCCTGCATTGCATTACATCTACACTTTAGTCAAAGGGTGGTCCAGCCCTCTATTAATAATGATTTTCCATTATTTCACAAGTGTTCGTATTATTTTGTCCTCTATCTCTTTCTCTCTCTCTTTATATATATATATATATATATATGAATAAAATAATATAGATATAAAAAGCAATTTATATCCTTTCATAATGTAGGAAGAGTGCGTGCAAAAGGCATAGAAGGCTTATATAAAACATAAACTTCTTTTTGCGAAATGTCTGCAGCTGCCAAATGGTCATGATTGTCAATTTTACACCATCATTGTATCCATCGAGTCAGCGATGTGGCCCCAGGTATTGTGTCTAGGCCTATCATGAAAAGAAGATGACGCAATTTAAAGCTGCCGAGGCTCAAAATTCTCATATTTGCAATTTATGAAATTTAAAGAGTGGAACTTCAACTCAGATGTCAACATTCGTCGCTTGACCGTGATTCAAATTTATGAGGTTCAACGAATGAAATAAGCGAAAAAAAATTATATTTATATTTTATGAATAATGACCGATTAATTAATTTATATATATCATGTCATACTACAAAATTTAAATTTACATGCAGCGCTTTTTTTCATTAACTGAAATTAATGTGTTATATTTGGATAAAAAATAAATGATTTGCATCAATATTTCAATGCCTAGTAGTTGAACATATTTTAAAAGTTTTTACTTTCAAGTAATATTAAATAAATGCAGAAAAACGATTTATAGCATAAAAAGTCTTATTACTTCTGAATGGAATATTTGTTTTAAAGAAACAATACGATTGTTCCATTCCCTAATATGTCACTTATTTTTAAGACATTTAGTTTAATGATATTGTGGCAATCCGAAGGTTGCAGGTGTAGTTTGGGACACCGAAGAAACAGACGCCGTTATAAAAATAATTATTTTTTTTCTTTTGGATGATCAACTTCTGATTAAATAAAGTTTTATAAACAATTTAAATCATCCTAATTACTTTCTTACCTTAAGATTATAAGGTAATTAAATAAAAGTTTATTTCTTCATCCGATGATATTTCGTTCCTAAGTCGCTACAGTCCTCTTCAAAAATGCTTTCCTTTTACTTCTATTTTTCCGAACGGCAGTTCTTTCAACTTGCTTGTATGATATCATAAAGTCTAATAACTATAATACATCCATTGCCATGATTCAAATAGCACTCAAATTAGCACAAAGTCAAGTTATTTTAACGGAATAACAGTTATAACAGAATAACAGGAATAAGCATTACAGTTTTAAACTCAAACCATAGTTAAAGGAGAATTTCCACAAGAGATTTAATAGAAGAATCGTAGCTCAGCGTTTCTCAAACTGTGGGGCGCACCCGCTAGGGGGCGTGATAACTCTATCAGGGGGCGGGAGCATATTGAAAACAAAAGATTATTAAAAATATTAATTTACTGAAAGTAAACAAACAAAATACATTCTGACATAATAAAAGTATAATACACATTTACACTGATATAATACACTTATAAATGTATCAGTACTGTACAATGTATTTCATAATTAGTTTAACAATACTAAGTTAAGAACAAGTTTGATAATTGCCAGTGACCCCATGGGCTTGTATTAACAATTTTCTTGATAATTTGTATTTTATGATTATTTCCTTAACTGCCAATTAAAAGTTACGCGATTCTCTCCCCAATGCCACCGTTTTCCACGTAGACGCGAGAATGGGATGTTTTTATGGAGGAAGGGGGGGGGGGCAAATCTTCTGAAATAAGTACGGTGTAATATGTTCTCCTTTGGTGTGTAATATATCTAACTATTTCATCCTTGATAGTTTAATAAACCATTTATATTGAAGGCTGTAGTCTAAGATTGTAGTCAATTTCCCATATATATAAGCTAATGAAACAAAGTAACCAACACCTTTTGTTATTCTTTTACACATATAAACATTCGTTACTCGCAAATATACTTATACATATACCTGTTTTTATGTTTAAGGGAAATCAATACATTCTTGTAACAGCCATATTTCTTTTGAAGAATAACTTTATGAAGAACAGAAAAATTCCCGGAATATTTCGTCATAAATAAAAGTTTATTCTTCCAAATAAAAACATCCTTCCTGAAAATGTTTACTTGTTAGGTGAGTAAAAAGCACAGTATTTTCCATCATTTAATGAAAAAAAAACTCTTGTGAAAAAGCCAATAACATGGAAAAATTGGCTGAATTCCATCTTTTATCCAATAGAAAAAAAAGTGTATAAAGATCTAAATGCACACATAAACACTGTTTTTAAAAAAATATACTCGGTATAATTCCTAACGTTCAATAAGAGACTATTGACTTTTCCCTTTCTCTAGAATATTAAAGAGCATAAACATAATATTTTTACCAACTTATAGCATCTTTTCTACTAAGGTTTGCAATCCTTAGCTAAAATTTAGGTGCTAAAATTTCAATTCCGGGATTTCGGGATTACATTATCCAAATCCCAGGATTAGGACTGTAAAATGTATAAAAAATATTTACACAATAGCATGGTTGAAATTACATAATAAAACTGAAAACATAATTAAAAAATTGGTTTAATATTGTTTATTGAACAAATCAAAACAAAACATTATAAAAACAAATAAAAAATAGTATATAATAAATTCATTAAAAATACTACAATTTGAATTCATTAAAAGCAACACAATTTTAATTTATTAAAAATTGACCCATTTGAAATAAAAATCGATATATGTTTGAGATTTCTCAAAATCTTAAAGCCCCTATTTTATTTTTATTGAAACACTGTATTTTTTTATATTTAATGTATTCAGAATTGATAATTGTATGAGGTAAAACATTCTGAGGAAGCAGAATTTTCAAAATTAAAATTATGAAGTCTGAACTGAAATTTTTTCCGACATACTTATGTACATATACCAGTAAACATGAAGTACAAATGATAGAATAGATTTACATACATTTTAATCTAATTTTTTTCTATTTATACAACCCCCATAGAAAAAATACTTTCCTTTTTTAAAAAAAAATCTTATTAACATATAACACTAGCAATTAATCATAACTCTAATAAAAATTATCAAAAAACAGACTTCAATATTAAAAATAATAATAATAAATACCTTGTATATTTCACAGCCCATTAAATTTCTGTCTTTTAGATTCCTCAAAAAGTGCCTTTTGAAATATTTATTAATTGTAATACTTACAGTTTTATTTGAAAATATATTTATATGGTAAAGCAATATAACTAAATTTGTCTCTCTGTAGATTAAAGAAGAAAACATTGAATAATTAACTTATATATATATATAAATGGGTTAATTCACAAATTTTAAATATTCAGAAAGGATTTCGAAAAATGCCTTTTCGATGATCCAAACAGCAATAACAGCTTAACAGTTTATGAGAGAATATACTTATAATAATAAAAAAAATTATTACTCTCAGTTATCTCTTGATATATAAAAAAAGTGAGAAAAAAATTAAAAAAATTATATTAACTTAAATTGATAATTAGATCGATATTAAAAAAAAACGGTTCATGATTGCCATGATTCAGAAAAGAAAAATCAAAATTTATTATAAACATAATAAGTCACAACTTTTTTTATTACTAGGGAACAGCAATTAATGTTGCGCAATGCCTCGTTTCGGAAGAAAAAGCTCTCTATTTAAATTATGATGAGAAAAAAAATTTCAAAATATAATTTAGATAAAAA
>BMAO01011100.1:17500-23922 GCA_019973975.1 Trichonephila clavata | reverse complement strand
AAATCTATTTGTTTCAAGAAAGATAAAGTCCGAAAACTGGAGTAAGTCAGTACTTAAAATTAGTACTCCCCTTCTGAAAAAAAACCGTTACATAGAAAAAGACTTACTTAAAAGACTTGTACTTTGATTAAAAGAGAAGGCTACTTAATTCTCACCTCTTCACTGTTATTCATTAGAATATTTTGGGCCTTAATGAAAAAAAGCCCCAAGGAGAAGTAAAAAAAAAAAGAAAAAAAGTAATCTTCAATATTTGTTTTTAAATCTAAGAAAATTTTTAAAGGTGTTTTTTTAACGATTCGTAAATGCTTTTAAAAAGTTTAAGTCATTATCGACTTCTGGTTGAAAAAACATGTAATTCTAGAAGACTCCATTTCAACCTCAGACTCGATTATTTGGATGTAACTATTCAATCATATCCATTCGTATTTTTTTTAAATGATCATTTTTACTTTTAGCTCTTGATATTTAAACAACCGCGTTTGTTTTTAACTATTCCACATATTTTAGTGATAAACTTTATTTTCTCAACACATTTTACTTTCTTTTTTTCGTAGAAAAATGTAGCTAAGAAGTAAATTGCAGATAATATGAAAATTTAACCAAGTAATCAATATATACCTGGAACTCTTAAATGCCTATATCAATATGATACATTTGTAACAAATGTATTTTAAATAACAATACTTAAAAAACCATTTTTCTAGAGAAAAAAGAATATTTTTTTTGTATTAGAATTAATCACACTTTATGAAATTTATCTATGTGTTTTATTCACTACATCTTTAGGCAATTTATATATTTTTGTTTTCTTTTCTTAGGTGATATGAAATGCTACCCACAGCATTTAAGCGTAAACTTTAGCTATGCAAATAATAAATTCAGAATATCTAAGACACGACAAGAAAATCAAAAGTTCCTATCGACTTGGGTCATTGTTGTTTATGAGAGACAAAACATAGAATGATACATTAAGGATAAGACATAACTTTATTTTTCCACACAAGTACCAAGTACGTTGAGACATTTTCATACCGCTTGATAAGCTTAAGAAACCCTGCTGGGAAAACTCAGGACTTTGAATACATAAGAAGCGTTTACTTTTGCTTGGAATCTTTGAAGGTTCGAACCAAGGTGACACAGTATCTACGCGGTACTGCAGCGCTTCTCAAACTGTGGGGGCCCCTTATGGGGCGTGATAACTCTACGAGGGGCGCGAGCATATGGAAAAGTCGAAAACAAAAGATTATTTAAAATATATATATATATATTAATTTACTGAAAGTAAACAAAATACATTGTGAGATAGTAAAAAATAAAATACACGTTTACACTGATGTAATACAATTATAAATGTATCAGTACTGGCAATGTATTTCATAATTAATTTAACAATGCTAATTTGAGAACAAATTTAATAATTCCCAATGACCCCATGGGCTTGGTACATATAAAATTATGTACAAAAATTAAGACTTTACCTTGATAATTTGTACCGTTTATAAATAACCCTTCACTGCCGATTTAAAGTTACGTGATTCTCTTGCGCAAGCCTCCGTTTTCCACTTAGGTTCGCGTATTGGATGTATTGGGGGGGGGGGAGAGAAAATGAATAAATAAGGAAATCCTCTGATGTAAGTAACTATTCACAAACACTGTCAAGGTCCTTTTATTGCATTCCACAACCTTCAGAATAATATTATGGATAGCAGTGCACGGAAAAGATCGCGCTTCAGACAGACGTATATATACGCTCAGGGTATTTAATGCACCGTTTGAATGAGACGTTTATGGTGGCGCTTAAGAGGTTAAAGTTATCTTGTAGATTTAGCTTCAAATACAGTATTATTGAACCAATGCATTGTTATTTGTATGGAGGGGTGGCGCGATGGAAATAATGATATAATATTGGGTCGCAAATATTCAAGTTTGAGAAGCACTGCGGTACTGTGCCATCCTGTCGTAATTGAAAAGGGACTCGGAAAAAGCGCCTTGGTTTCTCAGATGCGGCGTTTTGTGGATGACAATGTGAGACCACACTCTGCGACGGCAACGCAAAACCGTATTGGAACTCTTAATTGGGAGTGCCTACACCATCTGCCATACAGTTCCTGATCTCACATGAAATGACTTTCATCTGTTTCTGTCTTTGAAGGAGAATCTCATCTGAAGGCACTTTGAAAGCAATGTTGAAGTCAAACAAACCGTTAAACGCTTCTTCTGAATGCAAAGCCCTGATGTTTCCTGGGTGTTTTCAAAGTCTACCAAGCGGTATGACAAATGTATCAATGTACTTGGTACCTACGCAGACAAATAATGTATTATCTTTAATGTCTCATTCTATGTTTTTACTTTCATACACAACTCTGACCACAGTCGACAGAGGAAACTTATTTTACGACTCATCATCGTATATATATAGACATGTAAAATTATTTTTACTCAATACAGTTTGATTTTAACCTATAGATGAAAGTCGGAAAAGGTGGTAAATTGTATTTTCCACAGAAATTACGTGAGATGGCAGGTCAGGAATCTCTTACGACAAGCTACTTTTGTCCTTCCTTGCGGATACCCTCACTCAGAATACATACATTCAGAATACGTTAAAATATGCTGTTTCAGAGTAGTTCCGACATTTCAAGTTTGTTGTTTAAAGTGAAATTTGAGTGAATCAAAATATCTAAATAAAAAAAAATATTGAATTGATCATTTTAGTGGAGCAAGAAAAATGAAATTTCACTCCCAATGTTTTATGTGTCAATTTTTACCTACTACTCTAGTATATTCAAAGAAGTCTAGACAATACACCACCGAAGACAATGCAACGTTTTAAATTAAGTTTATAGTTTCAAATATTTTTATATAAAATTAAAATTCACAGATTTCATTTGTTTGGTGATTTTTCGTTAGTTATGATTATATGTATTTCATGTTGAAAGCATTTTGTTAAATTCGGAGATAAGTAATCAAGTCTGATATTGAAATAAAATGCTGTCTCACTTAGTCGGAACATAAAGTTCAATTAAAGATTGTATACATTGTTAAAACTCTAAAAGTTACCAATAATTTCATTGTACCTGTGTCAAAAAAAATTTTTTTTGAAAGTATTTCATACAGTGATTCTGATGCTTGCTTATATTAGTCACATAAATATTTTTCTTTCAAATTTTTATGCAACAGTAAATTTGATAACCATAAAGTTACTGTAGATTTATTAAATATTAAACTTTCTTCATTAGTATTTGTATATAATCCTGTAATTTATGAATGTTTATTCGAATATAGATCCATTTTGTTATCTCGATAAAAATTTCCCATTATTTACAAAATTAAACCACTGATATGTCAGCAATATTAGAAATTTAATATGCTGAAAATACTGGAGAAATTGTAAAGCTCTTGTCTAGGCAGGAAATTAGATTTAATGTTAGTGCATATTGTTGTCACATGAATATCAAGTATTGTATTTTGTTTATATAAATTATGCATATTAACATTGCATTATTATAACTGAATTTTATACAATATGAATTGTAATTTTATGTGATGAAATTTGCTGTTTTAAAAGCTACGGAAATTAATTTCTGAATATTTTTGTGAGGAAGCAAACCTTTGTTAGAGGCTCCTTTTCAAAATGTGTGGCTATGTG
Source organism: Trichonephila clavata (assembly GCA_019973975.1). Lineage (NCBI taxonomy): Eukaryota > Metazoa > Arthropoda > Arachnida > Araneae > Nephilidae > Trichonephila > Trichonephila clavata. The sequence goes on along the minus strand of BMAO01011100.1, from coordinate 20,273 downwards.
CAAGCATAATACAACTTAACCAAAAATCTACTTCCCACTTAATAAACACTTTTCGGTCTTACATATTAATTTGCAAATAAATTCATCATCTAATAATTTAACGGGAAATATTGTCCAACCTTGAAATTCCAGTCCTATTTTGTTTCCTTCCATGCTCATAGCCTGAACTTTCTCAAGCGTAAACCTCAATTCAAAACCTCGACGAAAAGACGAAGACTTATCACTAACTGAAATAGATATGCAACTCCAACCCAAAGTCAAAGGCAATTGGCGTCTGTTTAAATTATGGATAGATTTCATTGATTTAAAAAAGTTTTAAATTTCCAAAATTCGTTTACTTTTACTGGTGGAATATATCTTTCAGTGTGCTTAGAGAATCTTAACTTTTTTAACAACATCCTTTTATAAGCTTCACTTGTATGAAACGGAGTCTTTAAACTTAACTTTAATCACTTTAAAAAGTCAGATTAATTCGAAATTTTGCTCACTTGTCCAGAACCGATGACAATACATTAATGTAATATTATTGTTCCATTGCCCTGATCAGGATCATCAGGACTAACGATTTCCCCTTTTCTGATCCCATCCCGAATCTGACCTCTAATTCCAAATCCCATTTCCAGATTTGGCGACTATAAGACTAAATTACAGCTTGAATCGTTTAACTATAAAAGGGTGTTTTTTACTTTTTTAAACTATAACTTATTTATACAAAAAGTGTAATACTCCTTTCAGCATTGCAGTTTTACATGATTTAATGCGTTTTACAGTAATTTAAGCGAAATATAATGTTACTAAAAACTTCTAGAATAAAATTCACGGTTTTCCACAGAACATCATAAAATATAGAGCACATGAAAGTGATCAACACAAAACTAAGTACCCATCTATAACAACAAAACGAGTTTTCAGGAACCACAGACAACAAAAATACATGTAAAGGAAGAAACAAATGTATGTTATCCAATATAAGTAATGCTTATTCATTAAATAATTACGACAAAAAATTTATAAGGTTTTTATTAATAGAATATATTCAGAGTTTAGAAAATGAAAACTTTCAAATGCTTTGAAGGTGTACTAAATAGCGCAATAATATTGATTAAATATGAATACGCCTGATGAGATTATGAGGAACCGGAAGACAAGCATTATAAAAATATTGCCATACACTTATCAGATTTAGTAAATCTCTTTGGATTGCTTGTACTTCATCCATATGTCAACAAATGAATCCCTTAATCTTGTTTAATCCGTTATCTTCGGTTCATCCTTCAATTCACCTCACATAGGCCCATTGGCAGAAATAAGATTGATGATGATCAATCCATCATTTGCAATTTCTATACTACACTGGGGATGAATCCATCTGTATTTTGAGAAAAATGTGGCATGTATTGATTATTTGAAATCTACGAAAGAAATAAGTTTTATTCATATGTATACTCTTTCAAAACGTGAAGAAATTTATAAGCTTTATGATTGTCAGAGGAAGAAGTAAATTTATACGTTGTAATTTAGTATTAAATTTATATGTTAGGAGTAGTATATAGAAATAAACAAATTTTTGTTTAAATAATGACATTAGGGGATAGCTGAGATAGAGTTTCTAAAGATTATTGAAACAATTATATTTGGAATAGTTAGAAATAACCAATGGAGCTTTCCCATGATATCAAGAGACTAAATGTAGAAATTATATGTATGAAATTTGAACAATATTTTTTATTAAATATTCTTGTGTAAAAACACAGTATTGTGAAAAAAAATATTGGTTACTTCATTATAATTTTTTCTATTTTCATTTGTTTTTTCCATCTGTGATTAAATTGTAATGACTTTTCTTTTGAACTTCAGAAGTTCCACAAAGTAAACGGATTAACAGTTTTATGGGGTTTTTTTTTTATATGAATACATATATATAATTCGTTAACATTCACGCTCTGTTGAAAAAATGTCACATTTTAGTTGTGGACGTCAAATAGACACAGATCATAAGGATGTACTCTAAGGCCTAAAAGTATTTTTGTTATATTGTTTATTTAACATATTATTATATATAATTATTATTCTGCAAATATGTTTTAGTTCATTTATACTTCCTCTTTACTTTAATTATCTCTCTCATTTAAACATTCCTTTGACAAAGATCTGGATTCCGTAAAAAAATTTGAAAATATTTAAGAAAAATAGAGTAATTCACAAGTTTTAGATTAACTTTTTATTTACACATTTTGATTATATTTATTACTGGTAATAATATAATTAATAAATAGGATTGACAATAAATATTCATATATTCTTCTGGCATAATACACAATTAATCTGAGTATTTCTAACTTTCTTCTATTAATGCTAAATTCTACTTCCAGTTTGTTTTGTAATTTTAATTTCAAAGAAGAGATTATGAAAAAAAATTCAAGGAGTAAATAGGAAAAGCATTAAAAGTATGCCATTAAAAATTAGTGTTAATGTTACAGATCTCCATTCCAACGGTATTAATCACTGTGACTATTTTCTTTTCAAAAAGTCTCGATGAAACAATGGATATAAAGTATTCTGCCAGAATAGCAATTACTGTACGTTTCACAAAAGAAGAACTTTTAAAATTAGAAACTCTCCCAGTAGGCATGAGAGGTATTGTTGGTTACAAATGTTGTCAATGAACTAAAAATACCCTAGAAATATTTAAAAATATGTATAGTTTGCATGGATAGAACTCTTAATATGACTAGACCAATAATAGTTTCTTTTTCTTTCGTTTTTTCAAAAT
>BMAO01011100.1:0-12500 GCA_019973975.1 Trichonephila clavata | reverse complement strand
TCAAAACAAAATCATCTACTGCGTTAAAATTATTTGCATTTTCAAATTAAATCGTTATTTTTGTATTTTTTTTTGTAACTTTTCGTTTGCGCGTATCTCAAAAATTTTAGAGTTACCCTCGTATATACATTAGGAAATGTTATAAAATGAAATATTCCAATTATTATTTTAATGTATAAATTAGTTATAAAACATTTTATATTATCTTTAAAAACTAAAAGTGTAACAAAATTGATAAAAAGAAATTAGAAATATGAATCGATCATTTTTATACATAGATCTGATTTACCTAGCAATCTAAAGCAACCCGATAGCTTTCAGTGTGTGATTGAATTTGTGACGGATCTATATTTTTCCTTCCAATAACTCTTTGGGGATTCCTTTAGGGCCAGCATTCTTTCAACCAACTTTCTCCGACGAAAGAAAGCGTGATTATGCAATTTAAGTTTAATATATATATGTATTCTGTATTTGTGAGTTTGAATGTTAGTGAAGTGAGGATACATTGGAAGTGAAGTGTTAATAGCTTGGATGTGAAATGAATAGATGTAAAGCTAGCAAACCGGCAGTAGTACGTATACGTAAACAATGTACGACGCGAGAAGTCGAATATTCGGAAAGCGCTTAGCTCCACTATTGGAGATGTGTTTAAGGACACGTCTAAAAGAGTAAATGATTGAAAGAGTTCAGGTACTGTGATCTTATTTCAAGTACAAGTTAGAGTTAAATTATTTTTTAGCGCGCTTCTAAATTAAAAACAAGCTTTGCATAAGTTATTTTAAGAATAGATTTGCCTGTGATCGTATATATTATCCCCGCAATATCTTGTATCACCTTCGTCCTCTGATTGATTAAATTTATCTTAATTCGAGTGTTATTTGTGTCTGTGTTGAATACAGAGATAAATAAATTAAAAAGAGCAGAACCATCTTCGGTATACGGTAAACGTAAAAAATGCTGGAAATCTTTAATTTTTTGAACCGTTTGATTCGGAGAAATGTATACGACCACCAAATCACTGTTTGTCAATTTTCAAATAAGCATTTTGCCACACATATGTCCCCAATATCTTGACTAACAATACCCAGTCCACTTGTTTGACGATATGTAATATCCATATGTCAAGCCACAACATGCGTGTTGTTCTGTTTCCGATAGATCGCAACACCAGTTGCTCTGTGGCCCGGTCGTTTAAATTGTACGCAGCAATCAAAGTCAGGTATCGAAACACGTTCATCATTGTCTAACCACGTCTCTTCCTAAAGGACTTAGCTTCTTCTTTGATCCTCAAGTGAGAAAACAAAAACAAAGATTCTACGGCCTAGACCGCAGGGGTGGGGGAAGGAGGCGGAGCCCCTCCCGAATGAAGGAGAAAAAACAGAACTTCACTGAATAGCGAGCACTTCCCCAACTTCCTGTTACGCATTTCCGTCCCTTTTCACGAAATCACTCCCACAAATCTCCAGCAATCGAGAGGAAAGATGTTACACACCAATAAATAATTGAATTTCATCATGTTATGTCTGAATATTTAGCTCCTCCCACGCATCTACCCGGGTCACAGAGAATAAGGAATGTAAATTCATTATAACTTTTTAAAAATTAAAATTCTAAAATTAAATTACTAAGATATTAAATGAAAATAAAAGTTATAGAAGAAAATAACCATTGGTGTCATCTTTCCAATGCATGTAGAAATGAGAAATAAAATCAATTTAAACTGGGAGCAGGCACACGCTCGATACTGACAACGTTGTTCTCGCGAGGGGTGACTGAGTCTCCCCAATAATTTTTTTATGTTTATTTTTATTGAACACGATAAATATTGTAATTCCAATGAATAATTTAAATAAGAGAAAGGGTACTTACCTACTATTAAGGTCTTTGAAATTTTTCTTTGATAGTTTGAGAAAAAATATCAATGAAAATGAGTTAAGAAATTTCAGATGTGCCTGACTTTAATAAAGGACACAAATCACAAACACTTTTCACTAACATTATATGAATGTTATTTGCAGGAAAAATCGCCATATTGTGTTCAAGTTTCTGAACTTTTATGATCGACCAACCCCATGTTGTACTTTTCCATGCTCGTGTCTTTTTGACAGGGTGTGTCTTGTGGTACAATCTTATGACTTGATATTTTTCATGGTGGTGTTCTTTAGGTAGCATTTGAAACTTTTTCTTTCAACTCAAATGTTTCATGTTCATCGCTTTTCTCAAATTTACTTTCACTATCATGCTTAATATGCATTATTTCAGCTGGTTCTTCCATTGCTTCTTCACTTTTAACTTTCCTTCAATAAAGATCCTGGATGCTCATTTCCTTTTTTTATAATATTCTGCTCATTTACATTTATAAGCCATAATAAGTCGTACAAACAGCAATCAAAACCACTAGGATGTTTACAGAGGAAAAATGTGTGTATAATTTTCATGGAAAATATTTTGAAGCAAAATTGATCACGCGGGGATCTCAGTCAAACAAGTACCTTTAGTTTGAAAATTTAAAAAAAAACACGTTTTCCACACTCCTAACAAAGAGGGAGATATGTGACAAATACAGTTTAGTTTCCATGAAGACAATCAATTACGAGGATATTGCCAAGGTCATTGGTAAAAATAAATATAGTCTTCCCCCAGAATTAACGATTTTGTGAGCCTGGGTTCAATCTGTGCCCTGCGCGCCTGTTTCCGGATGAAATAATAAATGAAACAAAAATATTTTTTTAACAATATAAATAACATTGAACTTATTAAAAAAACTATGTATAAAGAAAATTAAAAGAATTATCATGATATAAATAACAATTAATAAATGTTTTAGCAATATTAGTTATGACATTAACTTAAGTGATTTAAGTATTATTACGCTGTAAATAATTAAGAATATTTCTATGCATAGATATATATTATGTACACTAAAATTCCAAACAGTTAGTTTATTAGTATCTAACCCTTTCGCGACGAGTGTGTCATATATGCACTAGTCTCAAACCCCCTTATCGAGCAGTTAGCCATTCAATGCCCTTTTCGTGGGGACGATAAATCTTGTAGAACAAGTACGAAAAGCGATTCACCAATGCATCACTCGACTTCCGGTGAAATTTGGGGAGGATTCTTGGATACTATGTTGAAAAATAGAGGAGTGTTCCTATAGTGATTTCCCACATAGATTCGGAGGTTACTTTCCGAATTGCTCTTGTATTTTCAAAATCTCTTAAGAACTGAAATAAGAGACGTTATTTTAATATATTGTTATTAACAACCAATATATAATGAAAATAAAAAAAAAATTAAGCCAATCAATTAATTATATCTTTTAAGCTACAAGCAAAATGACGTATAAAAATGTTGAAATTCTGTTACAATAGTTAAAAAAATGTGGTCTAAATAGTTATTAAAATAAAATATCTTCTTACCAAAAACTATACCAGGAAAATTGTTAAGGCACTTTTTAACTCTGATCTAATGACGAGGTCAAAAATAATATTTTTTCGCTGCTCTCTTAACTGCGTATTAGGTTTTATGGATGATAGCTTCAAGACATTTTTACGTTTAATATGCGGTAGTTACAACAATTCTGTCTGATGAATATTTGAAAGAAAAAACAGTGTTCGATCCTAATTGTTGGCATGATTATAACATGTCACGAAGTTTCAACCGTGTCCAATGGGTTATCACAGTGCCATAATTGCTAAAAAATAAATCATGTAACAAAATTCAAAATAATAAAAAATTCTAAAGTAATTTATCTAAGTAAACTGGAACTAATCCGAGAAAAATATCTGCTATATAAGTCTGTTTTTCTCTTCCTTTCTGATGATTGCTACACATTTTTAATCAATGATAGAAAAAAAATGTAATTTTTATCCAGCTCAAATATTTTTGGCGTATGTATTATGACTTACTTCTCCAGAAATGTAATATTTTAGCCTCCAAAAGAAATTGAACTACAACAAAAAATGCATTTCAAACGACGTGTTAGCAAAAGAAATGCTTTTTCCAATACAAAGTAATGAAGAACTCGAAATTGGAGTGTACGTGATCGTTAATATCATGGAATGAAAGTTTAGTTTCGGCTTGGTTTTTTTATAGCTTGGTTAAAAATAATGAAAAAATGAAACACAAAAAAAGGCACTTCCATTCGATAATGTGACTGATCACGTAAGGTTTGTTCGAAATTCATAAAAATCGTGGTTAACAGGAAAAAGAAATTGCTGATCGAAATTGTTTTCGGAAAAATGAACCACACATTTTTTTTTTATTGTTTGATGACCTGCTTTAAAAACCTCATTCGTTGATAACTTACATTTTAAAAATTTTGATAAGAAAAACAACATGCATCATATGGCTTTTTTTTTGTTATTGTTGTTGTTTAAAAAGGAAAAAATATTTTTATAATAATTTTTTTTTGTTTTTTATTGTAAAAATGTAATGCTTCTAAGTGGATACAACTACAAAGACATTTTAAGTGATCAGCAGTTATTACTAACAAAGTAGAATATTTTTTTAGCAAAGTAGAATGTACAAATTGCCTTTCTTAACTATTAAACATATGTTAAAAATATGGTAACATTTAGTAATTAAAATATGCAAAAAATCCATTTCTAAGCAATATATGTCTAAAATCCTAGTTAAGGCTAAGTACCGAGGTCTGGACTATACAAGGTGTGACAATTAAATTCTTAGACTGCGCATGCCCTAGTCATTAGGCTTGGTGTGAAGGTCTGAGAAGGGAATGTATTTGACACTGATACTTCTGGGGCTGATATCACGTTATTCCATCCCTCTACCTAGTTTAGTTTGTTTCTTATCCTTTTATGAGTAAGGCATTGTCATATGGAAGTCCCGTGATCGTGATAATTTTAAAAATCGAGAGCTGAGCAGACTCGAAAATTCTCGTGAAATAAAATAAGAAAAAACAGTTTTAAATTGTTGGAAGAAGTGTTTGGGATTTAACTTCATATCACGTGGTCAAATTTTATAACGGCACGAGCGATTTTCGGAAGATCAGAAAGCTTTCGAAGATAGTAAACGTTCTAGTCGACCTGTTGATCTCATTCCCGCAAATATTCGTTTGAACAATTATTATATTCAGGAACAATAAAGAGGGGTAGAAATCTTAAAAATACAACCTTGTAAACATTACTTTATTAGACGCACAATTGCTGACCTAAATTTCAAATTGAGAGAGAGAGAGAAGTTAATTCTTGTAAAGCATCAAATCTGTAATATAAGTGGAGACCACCTTATAACAAAGACTATTGCTCGGCTAAGAATTGGCCATCACAGAAGAATGAAGTTTGATAGGGATGATAGAAGAACTTATAGGAATTGGGAGGACTGTTTAGATACAGAGCTAACATCTGCTGATATTTTTGTCTCCAGCTATTCTTGCTTCTCTACAAGAAATAAGGGCCCTTTTCTCACCAACAAAAACCTCTATATGCACAGTATTGAAAAGATTGCCAGAACAGTCCTCTGGGCTCATGGTACTGTCTGATTTGGTCCCGTCAGGGATACGACATCATCATTATCATGTGCTCTTAATCTTGGTTTAAATATCATATTTCTAAAAAGAAACAAACAATAAAAATTGTTATATACTAAAGTACACATATTTGAAATATATTTTCTAAGCATTATTTAAAATGAATGTTAATTAAAAACCAATGAAAAATTCAACAGTATTCATTTCTCAATAACGTGTCCAGAAAACTTTCAAAATGTTTTTGTTCAAAGCTAGTTAAACTCAAGAATAAGAGCCTTTTCTTGTACTTAAAAGTAGAAGTAGAGTGTGAAACAGAAACACTCTTAAAATGAGAAAAAATTTGAATAAATAAAAAAAATACTTTTTTTTTTTTGTGGAAAATATTTAAAATTAAAGCTTTTATAAAGTAAATAAAAATTCAAATCCTTTGTACACGTGTTTTAATTTAATTTATAATACTTTTAAAGAAAAATTGTATAACATGATATTATTAATTGTAACTATATTTGAAATTTTGGATTATTGACGTTTTGGCACGTAATTATTTGTAAAAGTTGGCGCCAGTTGGCGAGAATTCCTTGTATACATTTCTCTCCGAGCCAACTGTAGTAACCTTGTTTTCTGTTCGAAAAGTTTAGCGATCCCATATGGTTGGGATCCGTTTTCGCTCATTAAAATTTTGTTGTTGAATTTACAGTCCATTAATTATATCAGCAACAGTAATGTTTGGACTAAATAAGATATATATATAGTAAAACAATACTCATGTGTATGTTGTTATTTCTAGTTCTATTATGCCTCAGTGAACATTCATTTGTTCAATTATCAACTCATTCTTCTCTTTTATTTTAATTTATTGTTATATTTTAACCCGCGATCACACACTCGGGCGGGGTGCTGTGTACACCACAGCAACAAGAAAAGCCTCCTAGAATTTCAAAAAGAATACGCAGAACCGCGATTTTTTAGTAGCTGCTCAATTTAGGTCATTGAACCTGCAGGCAAGATGCAATCCTTCTCGCTCAGACGATTGGAAAGTAACGACTTTCAAAAATTTATCTGGGATACTGAGAACTCCCCGCGAGCAATTGAGTTATGTTTACAGTCTGCTCTGCATGCTTGGAAAATGATTAAAATATTTGTTTTTTAATTTCTACTATCCTTATCATTACTTACGAAGTAAGTTTATTACTGGTATATACGTTTTACTCGTGGTTTACAAAAAATACCAAATTATGTATTTTAAAATGAACATTATGCAGGTTTATTTTAAAATGAAAAATTTTCAGGTTTATTTTAAAATAATGTCAGTCTAATTTGTATAAAATAAATTTAAGATTTTTATTTGTATCATACAAAAAAAACATCTTATATTTTACAAATGTGCATCATTATTGACTTAATTTGTTTTTCATATTTAAATAAACGTGTTAAAAGTTTGGGGTGTTCTCTACACCCCGCGAGTAACGACGGTAGAAAAACAGGCACGAGTGACCGCGGGTTAATTATTAATATTAAATTTTTTTAGTAAATATTTTAAAACACAATAATTCAAAAAGGAAATCTTTTGCTGCCATCTTTTTTTTTATTCCCTCGTTACAATTATGTGAATTCGAGTCATGTTTTTTTTTTTTTAGTTCTTAAAATCGAATCTTTACGAATTTAGGTGATGCATGCAGTTTTCACCCAACAAATATGTCAATGATCATTCATTTTGCTCAACTGAAAGTTTAATATAGTTGTATGGACAACATAAAATACATTCTTATTATATTCCTTTATATATACTACTATCGAGTCGATATTACCTTGACGTTTACAGCAATAAATGTTGTTCAAGCAGCGACCATTTTTTTCTGGAAACCTCCCAATTTGCATTAACGGCTGATTTTTACGATGGTTTAAAAAAAAAATCTGAAGCTCTTACGATTGAGTTGATCAATGTAAATATCTCTCCTCAATGTAAATATTTTCAACTATCCCTTGTGGTACGTTGCATATTATATATATAAAGATAGCATCATCAAATGAAAAGTATGTAAGAGCAGAGTGTGCATAAAATACACAATTAACCATCTATCGTATTAAACCCAATTCAGAATGTCATATACCATATGCCTGTGAAACATTTTAATGTTTGACTAATTGAACAACCTTCCAAGTGAAATTCCTATCTCATTATATATGCCTATAAATCTAATGAACATTTAACTACATTATTCAGCATTATTTTAATCCACACATATAATTTGCTTCTAGGGAAGAAGGCCGTCAGTTTTCATTATACTATTATAATGTAGAAAATGATTTCCTATGTTAACAAGGACTTAACAATAAAATGACCAATGTTAAAAATTATGAGCAAGTTCTGTATATTTTGAAGTTTGGTGCATTGAAGTTTTAAATATTTTCAAGAGAGTATCATTATTATCCAACTATTTGACTTCAATAATGTAAAACTTGTTTTCGGGAAGATTCTCAAAACAGAGTTTTTATATGAATTTTATATAATATTGGTCGAAGTTTCTTCGAGATCTTTCAATATCCCAAATTAATGTTATTACGAAGCTATTTAATAAAATATATTTTCGGTTATAAAATTAAGAGATTTTAAGCTTTTTTCAAAAGCAAAATGTCTTCATCTTGATGTATAGTAAAAAAAAACCTATTACTTAATTTGTAAGTATTAAAATCATCAGAATGTCGGAGAAACTTAAGTAGATTTTGTTTTTATATTTTTAAAATACCGTTTAATTTAAAAAGAGAGGTCATCTAATATAACTCGTCCCTTTAAAAATATGGATTTCTACTTATAACACTTACTCAAATTTAAATATGTCTGAGATTGCTCTAAAGTTCAATATAAACATTATCTGGTTCCTTATATTTAATCTTTAAGAAAGAATGCTAGTATTTAGGAAAACGTAAAATGCTCAGCAGTCGTTACAAATCAATTACTGCACTACAGCGTTCTCAAACTATGGTGCTCGTCCCTAGAAGGGTCGCGATAACCCTACGTACAGGCATGAGTATATAAAATTATTTTTAAAAAATTGTTAATATACTAAAAGGAAGCAAAACAAAACAAATTATGACATAATAAAAATAAAATAAGCATTTACATTGATACAATCTACTTATAAATGTATCAGTACAGTGTTTGATAATTAATTTATCTTACTAAGTAAAGAACAAAATTTTAATAATTACTAGTGACTCAGAATTATACCATACACAGAATTATATACAAATTTAATACTTATTTGATCATTCGTACTATTTATAATTAAAGTCGTATCGTAGCTTTACGCCAAGGACAGTATTATGCATTCAATGCACTGGTGAGGAAGCGCGATGAAATTTATGATTGAAAATTGGGTCACAAACGTTGAAATTTTGAGAAGCACTGCTGTACCAGCATTCTTAAAAATAAAAGGGTGAAAATTTTACATACTTTTGTTTCTGTTTTTTTCCTGCTTTATAATTCATAAAGTAATCCTTTAACTAAAAATACAGGGTGTCCCAAAACGACCGCATAAACTCTACACAGCTAGATTCCTCGTTGGTAGTACATAAAACTGCCCAAGGAAGAGATCCTGTACGATCCATAGTTTACAACAAAACAAAGTTAGACGTCACTTGCGGTGCAAGAAAAAAACACTTTATTTAACATATCAACAGCAGTATATGCACAATTTAAGGGAGATGTTCAAAATCCCCCCTTGCATGTCGAGGCAGGCTTGAGCACGCCATGGAATGGCTGTCATCACACGTCGAAGCATCGTGGAGTCCACCGAACTGCACCGAAGCATGCAGACGAGCAACTAAGTCCATTTGTGTTCTCACTACGTCTCGATAAACCAGTTCCCTGAGATGGCATGTCGCAATAGTCACAAGGCGCAAGCTGTCGCAAGTACATGTCGCAGTAGTCACGAACGAAATATATGGCCACCATACGAAGATTACCGGTAGCTTGCAAGATGCAGCCTTTTAAATACCAGTTCAACGGCGGCTTAACGTCATTTCACGGAGCGCGCATGCATGACGTGACATGCGCACGAACGTTTTAAACATAATCGTCTGGAAAGATATGCGTATACTGTTGTTGATATGTCCAATAAAGTGTTTTTTCTTGCACCGGAAGTGATGTCATACTTTGTTTTTCGTATTTTTTCACGTAAACTATGGATCGTACAGGAATGCTTCCTTTGGGCAGTTTTTATGTACTCTCAACGAGGAATCTAGTGGTGCAGAGTTTATGCGATCGTTTTGGGACACCCTATATAATTTAATATTCTGTCTTGCATGTGCTAGTAAACAACAGACATGACATTTTTTTAAAGTTATGTTACTATTGCGTGTCCTATTATATAATATAAATCTTGAACCGGTAAAAACGTTTTAGTGATTCTTCTGAATTGTGTTCCACTTGTTGAAATATTTATGTTTGAGTTCCTTTCAAGTTCGCTTCTGCTCAGTAAATTTACAGTTCCAGTGACACTAGGAAACAGTGAAAATATGGTATTTGTAATTCTGTTACATTCAAAATACGAGTGTTCACACTAACGGCCATTGTAATTCCAGATATTTTAGCACTTTCACGTGAAATAAAACAACGATAAGGTCTTAGGTGACAGTGGGCTGAACTGCTTACTCAAGAAAATAGTTTTGTAACGATTTATGTAAGTATTATGTATATATATATATATATATATATATATATAAAGATGTGGTGATTGGGTAAGGAATTTTTTTAATTAGATCCTATTTAAGATGTTTGATGTAATATGGATGTTTCTGTTGAAGCAGTCTTTTGTTGTTATTTAATCTTGTTTATTGTACATGTAGACACACAGAAACATATGTATCTTAAGCACAACACATAGCACCTAAAATACACAACACAAACAGAGACACGCACGTTAAATTTTTATGGACAAAAAAAAAGAGATTTTCCAGAGTCTTAGATATTTAATGCGCAATGGAAGCGCTTTGAAATTCGCGTGATTTCCGAGACAGAGTCTGGAAAGATATCGTACGATAGAAAATTACGTAAACTTACTTTAAAAAAACAGAGTTGTCATTTTTAAAGAGACACAGTTACGTTTATCCTGTTATGCTGGTAAAGAAGTTGATTATTTACGTGAGAGTCCTGAAGGCCAGGACCATTACAAATTTAAAAAGTTGTTTAGATGAAATTAAAGGGAATTACCCACACACACAGATATATATATATATATATATAGTTTATAAATATACACAAAATAGTTCTAAACCTAAGATAAATATATAGTCAATATAGTGAAAGTATTAGCCATAGTATATATATGTATGTGTGTTTGTAATAGTGGCCAGACGTTATGCATGTTTTGTTGGTTCTTTGATAAACGGTTTCAGGAAAATTTCTAAAGAATTTGATGCTTCATGACATTGATGAGGCTGTCCTTGAAATGTCAAATCCGATTTTATGGCACATTAGGGATATAGCGATCCGGCGTAAGAAGAAACAGACATGGAGACACACACAAAAAAACACAAACACGAGCTGCAGCTGATTAATACATCATGAATACAGACAAAGAGCAAGAGACAAAGAGAGCGAGGACAAGGACTCTCGCTTTTATATTAGGCGGTGAAGGTCCCCTTACTCCTTTCAACATAAGCCACATTGGTCAGAAACCAACACCAGCCAGTTTCTGACGCAATTTTAATATTCCATTATGATCAAAATCCCTACATGTGGGCTGGCAAGTTAAAATAATTAAACGTATCCTGAATCCTGGACCAACAATTAAAAAGTTACTGAACAGAATATTAGAGGGAATTATTACATTTTTCCCCTTCGCAAGACACGTGTGTGAACCAAGGCTCTTGACACATACCCGTATGTTACAGAGATACTATGTTTAAAATTAAAAATTTAGGCTTATGCATGATTTTTTTTTAAAAAAAGCATTTCAAAGCAATGACAAAAAATGACCTTCAACAAGAAACTAGATAATATAGAATATAAAAACGAACGAACTATAAAATTATAAATATGGGTACATACAAATAAAGTTCAAATGCATGAAAGTTCGAAATGTATCAAAATTCTTCAAAATGTATTAAAGTTCTTAAAAGTTTGCCAATTTTTTTGAGTGACCATTATATCTCATTATTTTGAGATACTATTAGTAGTAACGTTGCACAAACCAACGTTACATCATAAAAATACACAATATCAAAATAAAAGTATAAACACTTGTAATGAATGAAAACTGAAAATAACATTCGAAAATAATTGTAATATAAAATATTATCAATGACAAACATCATAGAAACATGTAAGTTTGTTCGAAACTAAAATTATTAGACTTTTTAGGTCTAATGGTCTAATACTTCTTATTAATTTTGATTGTAGTACATTACTTTTCAGTAACTTAAAATTCATTTTACATAAATATCAACACGGATTTTTCGAGTGTTTGTAATATCACCGCTCCTCAAATGAAACGATGAAACTCGTAAGGTTGAACCGTTCTCGAGTGACAAAACGACACCTGAAACGGCAGTCCATTCTCCAAATTTCACAATATATCCATGTAAGGAGCAGTTCTCAAACTGAGGGTGCACCCCCATAGAGAGCCTAACAATTTATGTAGGGGCTCGAGCATATCTAAAAGTCTAAAATAAAAATAATAATTTTAAAATATTTCTTTTACTGAAAGAAAGCAAAACAAAAACATTCTGACGTATAAAAAATAAAATACAATCACACTGATATAATGTAATTATAATTGTTCATTACTAACAATGTATTTGATTATTAATTTATCAATACTAAGTAAATTAAGTTTAATAATTATTAATAACTGCTATGGACTTCATATAAAAATTATTTACAAAATTTAATATTATCTTGATAAGTTGTATAGTTTATATTTAAAGTCGTGTTGTAGCGTTAGCATCAAAGAACATTATTATTCAATTCAATACATTATTATTGTATGGAGGGGGAAAATTA
>BMAO01011099.1:0-14213 GCA_019973975.1 Trichonephila clavata | reverse complement strand
TATATAACGTTAAAATTTTCAATTGTTAATAAAATGCTTTCTATTCATCCATTCAAAGTAGGAATTAACTTAATTTTTTTTATATTACTTGTTTTGGATGCGTTAATATACACTGAGGTGACAAAAGTCATGGAGGTTTAAGTGTAGTAGTCTAAATTAAAAATGGAGTTGTTAATTTGAAAATCGTCTGCTCGTGTTGAAAATATCCGCAATTTTTTAATTAAACAACAGTAATTTTTTAAAAAGAACACCTGACCTTATCTGCATAAGCCACAAATCAAAAATGAAGGGTTACCAAAATAAAGATTGTGTCGGAATGAATTCGTTATCTACCAGGACATTTTTGGATAAAAATCGCCAAATCCACACTTAGCCAGTAACTGGATTGCTACTAATATCGTATCTGACTTCATTTTTCCATTATTTAATTCGCAAAAAAGGAGAGGGGGGACTAAAAGAGAATCCAAAGTACTTACAGATTTGTCTCGATATAACTCAACAACAATAGAAGAAATATTTCCAAAGTAATCCATCAGAAGCAAATCTAGCTATTCTATGAATCGTTGCCAAATAGGATAACCACTTGCACGAAGAATATAGGTGATAGATTAATTCTCTGAACTTAGCTGTATCTTCTGAACATACATTTGTCATAGCGTGTGTAATATGCAGTGGATCGGGTGTAATGTATATCGTATCTTTGGGTAGATTTATGAGATCTTGTCTTTTTTTTCTAATCTGTAATTTTACCAACTATACTGTTGTAGCTCGAGAATAATTATAATGTTAGCTCAAAAAAAATATACTTTTTAGCTGTAGCATGAGCCATTATTCTCTTCGTTAAATTTTCAAAAAAAATTGACAATTTGCAACTTTGGACAAGAATAAATATTTTGAATTTGCTCCGATAATATGCTTCTAATTTGAAATTTCATAATAGTAACAATAATTGGTATTTTAAATATTTAATGGAGAGTAACTTTCGTCTGAAAATTTGGAGATTTTTCTCATGCCAACACAAGCAGAAACTTTTTTCCCCACGTATTTCAACGCTTTATTTCAGTTTTTGGCAGTCGAATGTTTGTGATTTTAATGCAAATAAAAGAATTTTTGGGAGTTTTTTAAATGCAATTATATTATATTTGTTTTTTTTTTCTTAGCATTATGTCGAAGAAAAACTTATTTTTCCAATTATGGGAGAGAGGAAGAAGTTTGAAAGTAAGGCTTATTTTTTCTTCACTCCAAATTTAATTTCTCAGATCAAAATTTGTTGAATCCTATTTCAGTCCTCCCGAGTTTTTGAACTTTTTTGTCGCCAAACTAGCTACCCTTCTTTAATCCTAAAATAAGATATTGTTATTAGTTAATTGTAATTACTATTCGCTGCGAGCTTTGGCAACCCTACTAGATATATAACAGCGGTAATTGAGACATTTGCGTCTTTACCACTCTTTTTTTTACTGCCAATCGATAGCTAGGTTTGAGTACCGCTTGCTGTTTAGAAGGAATAGAATGTAAGGGCTTAACACATTTTTCTTCTTCGACATATCACAATGTTTTTCCAAGTTTTCAAGATCCCGATTTTGAAATGGTGCCCTGGTGCGATTTTGGCACGGTTTGGAAAAAATCTTCAACAAGGGATGAGCTAGAATGGAATTTTACTCAAAATTTTCGACAAATATTCGAATAGAAATCAAAGAATTTTTATTTATGTAATATAAACATTAGGAGAGGGACATGATAATACGACAACAAGTATTGATCGCGTAAACAGGCAGTAGAATACCTTCATACCCTGATTAAATTGCAGAATCGGCCATTGGTTGGCGCAATTTATTTGCACTTCTCCCGAGATTGATAAGCGCGCACGTGTGGTAACTGATTTCGCAGTTGTGAAAGAGAAATCGTATCGGTGTATTTTAGCGCATGCCCAGTACTTTTTTTGAATATTTTGGACGGAGTGAGTGAGTGAATTTTATCATAACCCTATTCAACTGTTTGAGAGCTTTGGCGACGGACCTAGTAATTTGGAATCATGGTCTAGGGATGTGAACGACATGAGCTCTATCTGGCACTCCCTTCCTAAACTTCCACATCATACCAACAGAAGAGCATTTCAGTATCGACAGCTTTAACACGTGCATTGCCCTAATAAAATCGCGCCAACCAGTGGCCGATTCTACAATTTCACCCATAAAAAAAACTTAGATTATAAAAATATACAGAAAAAATAACAGGAATGGGTACTCACGAATTATCGCAACCTTTTGGTGCATTATATGAAACGAAGCACTTGATTGTCAATTCAACGCATACGACGTATGCGAAATTGGGTTCGGTTGCCAACTTGGCGAGTTATCTTGAACGATGGCAATTGTTGCGATAATACGTAAGTACCTAGGAATGTTTTAATCTCATGATGAAAAATGAAGGTAAATAATTATTATTTTTATAAACTATTTTGATTATTTTAGGCGAAAACTTGGGGCCGTCAATCAGCTAGGAAAATGAATACACACGTAAGCTATTTAGGACCCTTGCGTATTAGCATCACTGTAGCAAAATTTGCGCCATGCCAATCGCGCCATAATATCAAGCAAAAAAAAAAAAAAAAAATCCTTACGTGCTTTTTTTAAAAAAAAAATAAAAACCAATTAGACTGGTTTTGCGGGAAAATAGCGCGATTCACTTGGCGCAAATTTAGCTGCGGTGACGCTAATACGTAAGTACCCTATTTGGTTATCATTTTTTCTATGAGTAGAAAATAATTCAAAACAGATAATGTACGAGTAATACTTTTAAAGGAAGGAAATAAAATGAGAGCCTTTAGTTTGTGTGTGAGAAATGGTATTTGTAATTAAGATACACGGAAAAAATTCTGAAAATTATTTAACGTAACACACTGACGTAGCTAGTTCGGAGTGGGCATTGTATCAGAATTCCTTTGGGGCCCTTGTTTAGGTATGAGAGCCTTGTTAGTGGGACTATAGTTACACATGTTGGGGCCCCTAAGGTAGCAGTAAGATTTTTTTCCCCCGCACGCACGCACATTTGGGAAAGACTATGTATTCTTTTGCTGAAGGATGCAGTGCCGATTTAAGCTCATTTCGTGCCCTAGGGTTCTGAAGATTTATATGCCTCCTTGGTACTGGAGAATCGAAATTTGTAACCAGAAAACCTTGTTAAATCCAGCTTATCTGGGCCCTTCTGGGCCTTTGGGTACCCGTCCTAAGCACCCAATGGATAAACCCGCACTAGAGGGATGATATCTGTATAGAATGCTAAAGACACACGCAAACGAGATTACATAATAATTACGGTTATCGCGGTAGCTTTGACTCTTGAACACTGCCACTAGCACTAATAGTACCATTTAAACAATCCTCGTACAAGAATGCCCTTTTTCAGCAGCGTATATGGGGAAAGAGATTTATCTCTAAAGGATGGTTTCGTAGTACTCGTACTTTGCCAATGCTAATCTGGCCTTCCTTTGATTTATAACGAGAAAGACAATTCCTGTTAAATGTCCATTTTTACTCAGAAAGCGATATTTTTACATTTTCAAGACATCATTTTATTCTTTCCTGTCTCGACCAATCTCGTTCTTTTTGTAGTTTGACCTATACTTTGCTTCAACCCTTCGAATAGTTGGTAATTTCTCAACATTATCTAAATGATTTTAGCTGTTGACGCGTTTAAGAAACACCTCTTCAGTAGAGGATTTAACTCTGAATACATAACATATAGATGTATTTTCTTGATTGCTTCATCTCTAAATCTCTTCCTCGATGATTTCAGTACGGGTATGAAAAAAATATATTTTAGCATGCTTAAAATTTTCAATACTTACCACAATTTTGAAGATCATCACTGAGCAGAAAAACATGAAAACCCAATGAAAATGCTTCCTCATGAAGAGTGATTATTTTTTTGAGTATTCAATAACTATTATACTATTTTCCCCCAATTCTTAATATTTTAGTAATCATCATGCAATTCAATTTTCTTCTTCCAATTGGGATAATTTAATTTTCGAATAAATGTTCACACGGAACTTCATTCACACAGCAATCGGAAGAAGAAAATTAAAATGAATCTACACGGAATCAAATACACTGAACTGAGCTTTTGTATCGATCAATGTAGAAAGAGCAGTTTAAACGAATTTCACTTTGATAGTAGCATAAAAAGATGTCTATAATTGTGTGGATTCCTCATCCGAACCGAAGTATTGAGTGGAAGTATGTTCTTGGAATCGTAGTTAATTCATGTATCGTCTGTATTATGGAAGATATCAGATGAGTGACTGTGGAACGAAAGATTATTTTATCTCTTACCACCGTATCCACCGTTAGTGACTAGTGGTCAAAGGAAGAAAACCGGGGCTTCGTCGTAAGTTCGTTTCATCCCGTCACAGATTCATTCTCTAACTCTGGTGCTCATGTGTGAGAAAATTTTGACCGAGCTCTCAGCTTGTTTAGATTTAACCACGCTTGCGCACTAAACACAGTCACGGGTCTATTTTAACCAATGAGTTTTAAAACTCTCCGTTGAGTAACCGAAGTTAATAAAAAATAAGCGTAAAATGAAATTTTATAGCTTATGGTTTGCTCTCACTTAACCTCGGTTACTTTCCAGGTTTCATAGCACGGTTCAGTCAGCTGTTACTTGTAGAAAAAGGATATTGTTTGAAATTATTATTTTCATTTCTTCAGTATTTGCCAATATTTCTTTCTTTTCTGAAATTGAAAGGAAAATCTCTGGTGTTTTTATTTCATTAGATATTTTTCTAAGCTTCAGTTTCAAATTAAGCTCTGTTTTTAGAGCTCACTCTTTAAAGTGATCTAATTCATACTCAGTAATAAGTTCGTTTGGAGTTTTTTTCCCGTCCCTCAGTGCCAATTTAAGCTCATTTAGGGCCCTCGTCGCGGAAGATCTAAAGGCTCTCTTGGCACTGGTGGATCGAAATTTATAACCATAAAATCTGGTTAAGTCCAGCTTATCCGAGCCCCTGTGCACCTGCCTCAAGCACTCAATGGATAAACATGCACTGCTTTTGCTAATCATTGATAAAATAATCTCTTCCAATTGGCAAGATTCTTCTTTAATGTGTTTGTAGATTATTAAGTCTGAAAATTGTCTAAAGGTTTTTACTTCAAAGCCCCATATCCATTACACAAAACAGTTTTTAATTTCTTACGGAGAATTAGAAGCAAGCTTTTGGCATCATCTTCTGTACCTGCAATCTACGCTACATTGTTTGGCAATAGACCAACAAGATAAAAACCGAAAGCTTTTTACAGTATTTGCTCTTTGAACCTGATTTTCTAACAAAGATAAAGATTTATGTCATTACAGAACCTAACCATCTGCTTTTAAAACTGGAATCTTTATTAATCTATCCAAGAAACATTTTTCCTATTATCTAGGGTATGTCAACGAGTCTAAGAAAGGTATTGCAGCTGATGGTGCTGTAAAATGAGTTTCCTTCTTCCTAAATCCGTATAGTTTAATGCCAAATAAATATTGTAAAAATTTTTCCATCGTTTTATTAACAGACTAAATCACTTAACATATTGAACTTCGATAACAACAATACAAAATCAGACAATAAAATCACAGACAGTAATGAATTCAATAATTATGAATCGGAACAAAAATTATCTTTTCTATAGTGTGCCAAACAAAATAATTAATTACTTCTTTCTTAAGGTATCCGACTACTTGCGCGATAACGTGTTTTTTTAAAAAATGGAGGTATGGTGATTTTTTGTGTGTGTGGTTTTTAGATTTATTTAGTACATTTTAAGAAAAATATGCTAAAATTAAGAAGAGAAAAAGACATTATTATTACTAAAATGGAAAAAAAATTGGTGAAAACTTACAAAAAATAACATAAATGGGGCCCATTTTGTACCAAAAGTTTATGAACAAATATTCAATTTTTCAATTCTGATGTGTTTCTATGCTATTCATTTGAGATATTTTAATCCTTACAAAAAACTAGAGTACTATTTTATCTTGGTTATTATGTGAAATTGCTTAAGAAACAATGATTATATTCACATAAAGGACTGTAAATTTTGTAATAAAACAATGATTGATAAATCTGAAGGTTAAAACACTTCTACTATTATACAGAACAACACAAAAAATTTCAGTGAATTATTTCCAAAATTTTTTCACCAATCGCTGCACTCGTTTGAGCATTTTCAAAAAATCACATTTCGAGTAAAACGCGTTTTAAAGTATGACATCTTGCTTTAAGTAATGGCATCTGCTTTTATTAAAACACTTGTAGTTTTTGTTCCAGAGAACGGAAAATAATAAACTTGGCATTTTTATAAAGCTAATAAGATAGCCTATAAAATAAAATTTAAAAAATTGTCAATTTTTGTATAAATTAACAATTTTAGGGTGTTCGGATACCTTAACTGTTTGAATATTACCTACGGAAAGGGCAAAATGCGCTTAAAATTCCTTTTCGCCGGAATTCTTAACTTGAGCTGTCACAGGTTTATTGTTTAAGATATTCAAGTCGGTCTTCTGATGCCGTATTCTATTAACACCGAATTTTGCTGTACTGTTCTCAAAAACATGTCTGTCGCGTATTGATTACTGCTATTATTTAACGCAATGTCGCTTTTCTGGTACTCTATGATGATGTTTCTGATGTAGGGCACTGAATGAACGCCGTCGACCATGGCATGTTTTTTTTTCCGATTGAAGTTGATAATTAGTCATGAATCTTTTCTCATTTTATTATCTAACGCAACAAATCATGAAATGTATATTAATATATATTAAATATACTGTTAGATTCATAACAAAATCAAAGCATGTTATTTTCTCTTTCGTTGTAGCTTGCCATCGACAACCTTTTTGATGACGACGATGATGGAGATACAGATGAGTATGTTTCAATGACTCTT
Source organism: Trichonephila clavata (assembly GCA_019973975.1). Classification (NCBI taxonomy): domain Eukaryota; kingdom Metazoa; phylum Arthropoda; class Arachnida; order Araneae; family Nephilidae; genus Trichonephila; species Trichonephila clavata. Next base: position 7,281 of record BMAO01011099.1, on the reverse strand, counting down.
TAATTGATAATATGATTTTATAGTTTCACTTTCAAAAGTTAAAATAGATACATTTATAAAAATAACCGATCCTGTTTCTCGGATAAGTGAACGAAATGAACTAAAAAATAATTTAATTCACAACTTCAGACATACACACACAAAACCCTTAAAAGGAAATGTGATTTTAACTGAATACCAATATATATTTTTAAAAAAAGTTAAATTCCTTGATAAATCTTTTGAGCCTCCCATCCGGAAATAGGGTTTAGTAACGCTGACTGCGGTGCAATAGGGCTTGGGTTTGAATCTCGAAGTCTTCTCGTGAGGTTGGAGGGAGGCCTCTAACCATCCCAATTTGTTCTCCATCAAAATTGGGGTGGAACCGAGCTAAATAGTACTGTCACCTGTATGGTGCTCAAAGATACGGATAACGACAGGCGTACAACTAGCCCCTTCCCCCGATGACTTTCGTGAACCTTGATTTGTTGTTACTGTCAATCAGGAGGCATATAAGTAATAACAGCAATAACAACAGTATTTTGAAATGTGAAAGAATTAATGTAGAAAATCTCATTTTCAGCAACCTCAAGTCACAGGAATGTTACAAAAAGTAGGCGCAGAAAATCACATTATAATCGATGTTAAATCACTTTATATTCATTTTTTGGTGTATTTTATTCTGGAGGCGTATTTAAATACAATTAAATTAAAATTTTACTTACTCAAAACAATCTAAAATATAAACAATCAACGCCCCACCCTCAGTGGGTCACGGTAAATTTATCAAACAGTGATCTATCCACGGTAATAAAACGGCTGGAAAGCACTGCGGTCTATCGCATCTCTCAGCATGTTTTATTGGCAAAAGGTTTGATAACTTTGCTGATAAAAGAATACTATGTCAGTTCGGGGTAAACGAGTCGTATGAGACCTGACATTACCTTGAGGGAAAATGTGCTAGAGGGTAACATAATTGGCCCCACTGGATATGTTATCCACTTAAAATCAAGCTGTTAACCCTTTCGTGGGACTTGAGAAGAGAGATTACTTCCCATCTACATAATCTTACAAAATACACCAGTAAGAAGAGCGAAACCCATTATAATGTATTGGCCTTGCTATTATAACGATGGGAAGACTAATTCGTTCTACAGTTTTGTGCTACTGTACATAATACAACGATTATGACATCTGTAAATCGGAGAAAAAAATGATACTAAAGAAGTACCTTGTACAAAAGCTGTCGCTATATATAACGATGTCATGGGAGGGGTTGATCGGTTCAATCAAAGAAAAGAAAAATACCAAATAAAAAAAATAGATCTGTAAAATGGTGGCATCGTATCTTTTACTTTCTTATTGACCTTGTCATCATAAGTAGCTTCATGCTGAGGCAAGTGAGAAAGAGAAACATAAGCTTTGACCAGCTAACATTCCGTATAGCATTATCTCGTCAGTTAATAGGCGGATATCCCTCAAGAAAAGGGAAGGACGTTCTGCTAGCTTCCAAGCAAAGAAGTTTGTAGATCCATATGATGTGCGCTTAGCCAGTGTGGGAAATTATATGCCAAAAATAGTTTTCAGTTATAAATGATGTAGGAAATGTTGCAAAAAAGGACAAGAAAAGAGAACCCGCTACATGTGTGCAGAATATGATCTTCCCTTGTGCACTGCAGCATGCTTCTTCTCTTTTTATGGTATAATCACCATTAAATTTAATTTCTTTAAGATAGTGAATGGTTCCTTGGGAAGTATTCTTCCTATCACTAAAATTTAAAATTTATAAAATTCGGTAAAATAAAATGTATTTCCTTAAATGCTATTGTTTAATTGCTAAAAAAATATTTTTAAAAAAAATGCGAGAAATTCAAAAAAGAAATAAATGGCCCACGAAAGGGTTAAAGTTGTATGCAGGATAACTAAAATGACTTGTTGGGAGAGATAGAACTCCATGCCATGGCACTAAAAGTAGTGATAGCTGTATGTCTTTGTAAACAAAGACTGATTGGAACCTCTGACACCGATCTTCCACATATCAATCCGATTACCAGGCTTCAAGACTGAAGCGGGATTAATTGCAGAATACTAAGTGATTATCGTGCTGGCGGCTATGATATAATCAGCTATATAAGATATAACTCTTGAAGATTCTGTCAATATTTTGGGGTTAAAGATCCATATGAGCGTAACACCGATAAAGCTAAACGCCCTAAGATGGTGAAAGGATACCGCAAGTAACACTGACGTATAAGTCAAACAATCCTACAATTTTACCTCGAATTCGTATACACCTTCCTCTTTTTTCCTCTAATAAATTCTTTCCAGCTATCATTTTTTCCAGCACATTTGCCCAGCCGTATCCATTACAATGCTGGTGATGGCCTATTGGTCTATATGACCTACCATTTTAATGCATTATGGCTAGGGGATCACGTTTAAAGTTGTCTAATTGGGTATAAGATCTTCAACAGCATAAATTCGACATTATTGGTAGGATGCTCCATGGATTTGCCAAGTTGAAAATCGATCGCAGTCGTTACCAATTTTCTTCAGTGCTAGTTGAAAGGTAGGAATGTATACTGTGATCGATGTTAACTTATTTTTTATCTTGATCATTCTCTTGTATGATGCAATAAAATTTATAGGCAAAATTTCAGTGATTTAATTATTTATAAGGGATTTTGAGTTTAATTTATTAATTTTCGATGAAGTACAATTATTTGAAAATCAGAGATTGTCAGTATTTTGCGCCTGAGAATGTCCTAGATATTGTATTAGAATAAAAAAAAACGTTGTTTTGTTTTATTATATTGTATATTATCTCACAGCCATTGTATAATTGTTTGTTAATATTTTACATAAAAATTTTCTTACACAGTATAAAAGAAATTTAACTTCGAGCACATAAAATTATATTTTAAAAGTATTTCGAAATTTATTACATTTTAAATTAACCAGAATTTTGCTGGGGTCGTCTTACAGAAACTATGATTTGAATTTAACCTCTCAAAATAATTTTCCTTTGTAGCTCTAGTTAACTTATTCCTACGATTTCATACACAGATGATTTGAAGAGGAAAAAAATCTTTTAGAAGAAATTAAGATCACGTGAAATTATAAATTTTCTGACAAAAATTAAGGAGAAAAAAAGGGAATAAATAACTAGAATTTCTGGCCTTGCAATTTCTGTTTCTTATAGTTTTTTCAACCATAAGTCCTAGAGTTTGTCAGATTTTCCTATTTTGCTTAATAGAATGTAGTCGCAACAAGTTTGTCAGATTTTCCTATTTTGCTTAATAGAATGTAGTCGCAACAAGCTAAGGAAGTGAAATTATATACATTTTGTGATATATTGTATTCGAAAAGGGTAAATTTACACAAAAAAGAGGAAATCAAGCACTGGGTCTATTAATAAGAAATATGATCTTCTTTAAAATTAATGAAGATTAAATTATTTGTTTTTTTTCTTCCAAGCAGTAATTCGTGCTAATTAGTTGCATCATTTTTCTTTTAGATTTAACATTTTTTTACCTCTCTTTTGAAAAAGAACAAAAAAGGAGTTTTAATTATTTTATTTTTGAAGTTACATATTTGTCTTTTTATCTGGGGTTTTATGTTCTTTGTGTTTAATCGAAATATAATAAGATCTCGTTAAGAAAGAGAAAGTTAGAAAATGGAACAATGTTTCATTTATCAACTTATTAATGACGATCTTTATAATTCGTAATTTTCCAACCATTAGTATTAATATGATTTTTAAGTAATTCGGAGAACGTGTGCTTATATTTAAAACGTTTTACAACTCTGAGATATTTCTTTCCTTACATAACTGTTACAAATCGATATTTCGTTTCTTTGAGTAAACTACTTCCACAGAATTACACAGAAGGCTATTGGCAACGGGTCTCATAATTTCAAATCCTTTTTAGGAAAAAAATGATGATAATTGATTTGAAATCCCTATGTGTAGGGATTGCTACACCGGTATAGCGGGATACCGAATACCGGTATTTTGGCCATTTGTATAATTAAGTAATACCGGTATTCACAAGTTTAAATAGCGTTTTTTCGGTATTTACTATAAATTGTTCAGATTGTCTCCACTATATGTTTAGGTATTCTCAGCATAGCAAAATAGTATACGTTTTTGTTTTTATGTCTCCCCAACGGGCGAAATTATTTAGACTATGAATAGAAACTTGTCTCGTACAATCAAGAGAAGTTATAAAATATGTGAATCATCCAAGGAGGTGGACCAAAAATATCCTATTGCAGCTCAGAGTGATACTGCACACGCACAGGATTCGTAGTCTGATATTCGTATTTCTGAAAACAAGGTGGTAATTGTGAACAAAGTGCGTAATATTTCGATATTTTTTTATATTAGTGAGTTTGTTATTCATATTGTATTTGCATATCATACTTTAGGGTTCAAAATATTTTTCATATTTATTATATTTATACTCATAAATAATAACATATGATAATGAATAAGAATAACTTTAAAAAACATCAAAAAATCACTTGATAATGCTTCGGTTTGGTTTCATTATTTATATGATGAAAACCACGGACCACAGACTGAATAGCGATATTTACACTTTTTTGTGATTTAAATAAATAGGATGTGCCCTTTTTAATAATAAGATCACTTTTTTATAATTCTTTATATACGGTTATAATGTATGTTACGCATTATTTTTTGTCATATTTACACTCTCTAACAAAACCGGCAAATAAAACAAAGAATCACCTGTGTTTTCTTTCTTTTTCTAAAATTTCTACTTCCAGTATTAAAACCAGTATCCCGGTATTAAGACCTAAAAAATACCGAATACCAGTATCGAACTTTTAGACTAATATTACAATCTCTATATATGTGCAAATATTTCCATCTTATTCAATGTTTTTCAGAGATAAGGATTCCCAATTTGCGTTACTCAGTGTCAAGATTTACAGAGCTGATGGACTGCCTACTTTTAATCGGTGCCTTATGTCCCAAATCAAGAAACGATGCTCGATGGAAAACGGAATATTCATAGATCCTTATGTGCAGGTCTTCTTCGCAGGACTCAAAGTACGCTATTTCGTATTATTATCAATATTAGAAGATGCATCTTTAATAAAAACTTTATTCGCTTACCTGTGATGCTGACACTTATTTTAGAATTGAATGTATTGAAATTTTAAATATGTACAATGTTATCAGGTGATTCATTTAAGAAGAAGATACTAGGCTTATATGTATAAACTTGATTTGACACATTATACATTTATTACGAATAGATAATACCAGTACCTATGCCTATATATATATATATATTGCCATATTTCGTAAACATTTCAACGAACGAGTTGTCTAGAGGTAGAGTCGCCGCCAGTGGAACTGATGGTCTCGGGTTCAAAACCTACTGACTGCTACTCGCCAGTTTTTTTAAAATTTGATTTAAATTGACTCTCTGGAATTTTCCTGAGAGTTACAGCGTATGCAAATTTATGTTAATTCAAATACTTCTAGATGTCACCACTGTATCATATATAAGTTACTTCCCTCGAACTGGGGGTCAGTCCGTCTGGTGTACGATTAAGTAGATCACGCCTGCCTTCTTGCATTAAATAAATGCTCATTGTTGTATCAACCGTTGTATTACTACCTGTTCTACTCCAAGAATCTTCGTGACAATATATACAATCATGTCGAAAATTATGGTCACAAACAAAAAAATCTGTGAAAACTGATGAACTATTTATTGTGTTGCCACAAACTTTGGCTCATAGATATATTGCAATGTCAGGAAGAATATACTAACATAACAATATGGAAAAGTTTTTAATTGTGGATTTCGATACAAGTCATATCAAAAGTGGGAAATCATGAATCAGAGATGAAGCATTTAGCTTGGGAAAAGTCTGTCTAATATGGAGTGTAACCACGATGAACTTCTATACCAGCCTCACAACGATCTGCCATATTTATGAAGGTTTAAATAAGTATTTGTGGCAACAAAACTCATTTTTCCAAAGGCGGAACTTTTAAATCCCGGGGAGTCCTGGAAAGAGAGCTACGTTGAGAAATGGCGTTTCCTAGACCATTCCAAACCTATTCAATAGAATTATGATCCGGAGACCTCGAGGGTCATTTCATATGGCGAATATCTGCTCCTTCATGAAATTCATCAAAAATGGGAGCTCTGTGTGGCCGCGCATTATTGTCTATAAAAATGAAATCCGGACCCAAAGCAACCATAAAACCTTGCATAGGCTTTCAGAATCTCATCCCTTTCCCGCTGTGAGTTGACAGGACCTGCATGAAAAGCGTACAATGGTGTAAAACTGCTCAAAATTATACCACCACTTACAAGGATTCCTTTTCAGACATATCTGGCAATTTTTGTTCTTTGAAATGATGAAAGCGAGCTCCATTTTCTCTCCAAGAGAAGACTCGACAGGAATCACTTTATCTGGTACATTTCGACTCATCCCTGAAAAGAACACGTCCCCCTTCTTGTGGTGTCCCCAACTGATGTTTTCAGCTCCACAATATTCGGTCTTTCCTGTTGGAAGCAGTCAAAGGGACGCCCCAGATTGGACGCCGGGCGTAAAGGCCTGTTTCTGCAAGACGGCTGTAGACTGTTTGCCTGGAAATTCTTCTTCCAGACACAGAAGCAAGATCATGAGTAAGCTGAGGAGCCGTTGTCCGCCTACGTTGGCGTACGATTAATGTCAAGTAATGATTTTGTTCAGATGTTGATGCTCTGTGGAAACCTTGGCCGACCTTTTTAATGATAGTACCACTTGTTTGGAACTAATTCCATAACCGGGAGACTCTTTTTGGGAAACTTGTAACTATCGAGCCACGTCCACTTGAGACTGACCGACTGCAAGCATTGAAACGACTATCCATCTCAAGAAATTATCCAAACGATTATGAGAACCTTTTCTCACGGCAAACAAACTAGCTTGTTTGTTTTAATGCAATATTCACAAAACTGGAGGCTCAATTCCAATGTACCTGAATGTTCTCGATCCCTCAATTCTACAATAACTAAAGTGAACAACAATTTTATCTAAATTGAAGGTTGATATAGTACTATCCATTATTCAAAATATATAAAATAAAAATTCTATCAAATTTACTGGAGGCATTTTAAAATTATGAAGAAAAACATGTTTGTACCCTTAATTTTGGACATGAATATATATATATATATATATACCGAAGAGACGAGAACGCCTACTCAATAACACGTTGTACCACATTTTGCCTGCAAACCAGCTGCAACTCACCTTGCCATGGAT
>BMAO01011098.1:0-17346 GCA_019973975.1 Trichonephila clavata | reverse complement strand
TTACTTTAATTCCTTTTTACACTTATAAAATTGATACATGAACACATATACATGTTAATAAATAAACTTACTTAGGAGATATTTGGATTTCTAAGGTTATTACAGCTAGAAAACATACGATTACTCTAAGATGTACGTTAAATAAGTTATATATTTATTAAAATTTTTATACTTCTAAGAACGTGAAATCGCAGACCATATAAGGTGAAAAAATAATAAACATGCAAGTGTGTACGAATACGTGATTCATTCAAGCTCAAAGACTCACAATTCTCTATAGTTGCACCTATTTCTACAGGAAACTGATTATTGTTCAAATTACGAAAAGTTTAACTCACGTAAATTCTGTTTCACGTGGATTCCTTAAATATTCATTTAATACAAACGATTTTGGGAGCAGAAAATTAAATCCTTTTGAATCAAAGTTTCGGATGATTGATTACAGTTGTGTCGTTAAGGTAATCGAGAATTGTTTGGAATGAAATTTCTACTGAGGAAATAAAGCTCATCATCGCTTTGCAATTAACTGAAACTTAGATTTCCATTCTTATAATGCTTAGAAAATTGTTTCTTATGTTCAAAATTAAGGAATAGTTACGAAGCATTTGGGTAGTTTTATTCACAAACGGGATATTGTAGAATACTTACTGAGTGTGTATTTCTATTTTGATAAATATAATTACATAGGTATATCTGTTTTTTTAATTGATATAGCCATGCATAAGGTTTTCTCATTGTATTTTTAGTGATTTTATCCAAATAAAAACCCAAGGAAAAATATTTCGAGCTCGTATCAGCTTCTCTTTGCTCAGTGAATTTTATCTTTTTATCTATGAGATCTTTGTATCTTTTGTTTGAGAAGCAATATGTTATGCGGGTTCTGTTACTGCGTATCAGTATAATTCTTGAACCTCATGTGGGACCAAGGAGCAAATGGTCAGGATTTTACTTTCATAGACGATCATGCGAGGTTGCACAGAGCTAATCTTGTTGAAAACTTCCTTGAAGAAGAGAGTGTTTGCCGACTGAAATAGCCAGTAAAGTCTCTTGATGTAAATTCTGTCGAGCATGTTCGGGAAGCCTTAGGAAGTCAATTCCTTCCACAAACATGCCAGACGTTAAAATCTGCGCTGATAGAGGAGTGAGGATTCTTTCCGCAAGAAGGAATTTACAACCTAATTTGTAGTATGAGAGCTCATTGTGTAGTCTGTATAGCAGGAAGGGGTAGCCATATTCCTTAATATACGTTAAATTTTTTATTTATTGCACAGAGCTTTTTCACAATTTTTTAAAATCTAATTTGTATGTTACAAGAAGTAAACTCTGTTTGATGGCATAATTATTCTTAGAGTATCAGGAACGTATGTACAAAAATTTATTACAAATAAAAAAAAATACATGCAAAGATATTGAATTATTTGTGCTTGTATCCTTAATTTTGGACACCAGTGTTTTTAACTACAGTAAAATACGTTTAACGAGAAAACGCTTAAGACGAAATATTGGTTAACACGAAATATTACAACGGTCTCAACACACTAGAATGTATTTCCATAATTTTTTTCTCTTAACACGAAAAGAAAATCGCTTAAAACGAAAAGATTTAAATTGCAGGAATGAAAAAATAACGAAAACACCAGCCACGGAAGTTCATCATCTGAAGAATTCGTTGCAGTGAATAATGATAATGTGTGTACAGCCTCAATTATGGCAGACTAAGGCAGATTTTTGAGTTTGTTCAAAGCTATAAAAATATCATTCATACAGATTTCGACAACGAAAATGAGATGAATAGTGTGTAATACTCCCCCGTCCAAACTGCGACCCAGATAAAGGTGCTGGAGGAATTGAAGGACGACTGGACACGATAATTTCTTATTATTTATTCAGCACTCTAACCAACTCAAAAGAAATTAACTAATCAGAATAAATAAGATGTTTCCAATTAGCGAGCGGAGGATAAGTGTCGAGAGTAGCGTGTTTGGAGAATACTTCTAATAAATTGATCCACTTTTTATTAATCAATCTTCTACCTGAATATTTGATTTAAACTATAGTTATGTGACTAATTGCCACTTAAATCTCTTTAATAATTTAAATATCAAAACGCGCTATAAATATGACTCATACCTGTAGATAGACTTCTTATTTTCTACTTCGTAATGCTTCTATCTCTTGGTAATTTTATTAAATAGCAATTTTCCACTATATAACTATCTATCTATTTATAATTTAAATTTCTATCTCTCTTCTTCACACTGACTTATTAACGCTCTTCCATATATCTCTCCAACTTATATCTCACTTTATCTCTTTAACTAACTTTCTCTTATTCATCTTATCTAACTACAAGCAAGCAAACCTGAACTATATATAATAAACTTAATCTGCATATCACGGCTTCTTCTTCAGAAAAGGGTTGTTGATTTTTATAGCCCAAAGATTTCCCAAGAGGGTTTATTGAAGGACGCGTATAGATCCGTCACAAATGTAGCTTTTGATCCCTCGTTATCCAAACTGAGGAACATGAAGAAAAGTACACGCAGTTATTTCGACGCACATTCCAACGGTGAAATGAATAACAAAAGGGACGATATCGAACAATTTGTGGACAATTTGATGTTTTTCAAAGCAATTAAAAGAAAAGTTTCAAATTATTTTCCAAAAAATCGACCAATGTTTTGTTTTACAAAACCTTGAAAATTTTATATTAGATTTCATTATGGATGGGTTTGTTCCTTTAAATACATGATTTGTAATTTTTTAAATGAATGCATTTTTCCACATCTATATACATAAATTGTACTTTAAAAAACTTAATTTTGTTGAAAATATGACTTTTTCGCTATACTCTTTAACACGAAAAAATATTTTAATCCCCTTAGTTTTGAATTAAATGGTTTTCACTGTATAGGTTAATTCGAACTTTACCGTACGCTGTAAACTTTATAACTAGCCGAGGGAATGATTGATTGAGAACTAAACTTACTTTTAAGCCTTTCCATGGCAAAATCCCCATTCATCATCAGCTTCCTTCAAGCATTAATCCCAATCCAGTACTCCGTGTTACGGAATAACTCCCTATAATCGCACTCGCAACATACGGCATTTAGCACAGAAAGAAATTCTCATCTGAATATATGGCATTTATTCCTTATGCATTTCTCATGTGTCCGAAATCAGAAATCCACCTCAATAATCCATTAATTATACATTTAATGTTAACTTAACTAACCCTTTTGTATCCTTTGAATCGGCCACTAAGCAATCAAATGTGGAATTGCAGGCCCTAATGAGCACGGTTTGGAAACCTAACAAATTTCGAATAATATTCTAAGTTAGAGGTTTGGAATAGTTTTCGTACTATTGGCCTAAATGGGTTGCATGCTTCCATGGTGACATGATAGATAATGGCGATGTATAATTTGGTTTAACTTATGGTAAATCGTTATACATATACCACGTAGGTAAAGGTTGAATTTAGTGTTATGTATTTAGCTGTTACAAGCGTATTATTCTAATACTGTTGAATAGGAGATATAAATACAGTTATTTTACTTAAGGTATCCGACTGGTTGCGACAACTTTTTTTTTTTTAAAAAGGAGATATGGGGATTTTTTGTTGTTGTTTTTAGATTTGTTTTGTTCATTTTGAGAAAAATGTGCTAAAATTAAGAAGAGAAAAAGTAATTATTATTACTAAAATGGGAAAAAATAGGTAAAAATTGACAAGAAATAGCATAAACGCGACCCATTCTGCACCAAAGGTTTATAAACAAATTTTCAATTTTTTCAATCTAATGTGTTGCTATATTATTCAATGACCTTCAGAATAAGAGATATTTTCTTTTTTACAAAAACTAGAGCACTTTATCTCGGTTACTATATGAAAATACTTAAAAAGACAGTGATTATATTCACATAAGGGACTGTACATTTTGTAATAAAACAGTGATTGATAAATCTGAAGGTTAAAACAATTATACTATTATGCAGAGTTTACAGAAAAAATTTCAGTTAATTATGTTCAAAACTTTTTTAGCAATCGCTGACTCTGTTTGATTATTTTCAACAAATCACATTTCGAGTAAAACGCGTCTTGCTTAAAGTAATGGCATCTGCTTTTACTAAAACACTTATAGTTTTTGTTCTAGTGAACGAAAAATAATAAACTTGGTATTTTTATAAAGCTAATAAGATGACCCATAAAATAAAATCATAAAAAAAATTTGACAATTTTTGGCAAAATTCACAGTTTTTAGGGTAGTCGGATACCTTAATCTGCGTATTGATTTACGTTATTCAAAAGTTACGCACAAAAAGCAGCTTTTAAAAACATTATAAAACAACTTGAAGTAAAAGTTTATTTCGAGTGTTTATATAAATATATTAGTTTTTTAGTATTAAACACTACAAGACACTACATGTAATATTACATGTGTGTGTGAATAACGTATATCTTCAATTATGATATTGATCTGTAAAGAGTTTATTAATTGTACAAAGTACCTTTAAAATTGAGACTTTAATTTTCAAATTAACTTCTAGTTCGATATTTATTTGAACTATTTAAAGATTAGAAAAGTGTACCCTAAATATTTATCAAAATCAAACTTTAAAAAATGAAGAACTTTGTTTTTCTTTGCGTCCGAGAATTCTTTTTGGAACAAATCTTCCACCAGAATATCTTCCAATTCAAATAATTTTTTAAACTTTTCCATTTATCTTTAATCGATTTATGAAAGCCCCAAAACCATACACGAAAAGAGAAGAAAAATGAATTTTTTCCATCGGGAAAGAAATAAAAACTGTCAAACTCTATTTTTGTATGTTTTCATCTCACATTTGAACGATGACATTTAAAAAGCACTAGTGATTAAAAAGCTTTTTGGGTAAAGTTTAAAAATTCAGCCTTAACGACAGACGTTTTGAAATGAGAGACGTTTGAAAGGAATTGGAATCTTTTCCAGGACAGTTTTGTAACTTTGAAATATAACTTTTACGGTTTCTTTTTATGTTTTTAATGAAACAGAGAAAGAAAAATTTATCAGAAACAAAAGTTCTGGATAATGATCGAATAAGAGCAGCTTTTGCGACGGCTAACATATATAAATACCGTATCTTTCAATATTTAAGGCGAGTCTTTTTGAAAATTTTTATTGCTAAAGACATTGGTTTATATAACGGATTCTCGGATATAAAAAAAACAACTTACGGAAAAATATTAAAACTTTTTTTCCCGGTGAAAGTTTGTGACGGATCTGTACGCGGCTCTACTAACCCCTTGGGAATTCTTCTGGGGAAACAATTCTATCAACCAACTTTCACCTAGTAAGGAAGCGTGATTATGCAAATTAAGTATATTATATAAATTCTGTATTCGCGAGTTCGAAGAGTTAGTTGGCGAGTTAGTTGATTTGTTGGAGAGTGAAGGATCGTGAAATGATTAAGTGCATTTGGAATTTATAATTGGAAGATTACTGAGAGTGGATCAGTCGACGGTGATTAAATCTAGATAAGGATCGCCTTCAAGGTTCAAGTGTAGGACTCAACTTCATAAAAGTATAGGTATCGTGATCTTTATTTAAATAGAAGTCTAGCTTATTAGTGTGCGACGTAGTTGATATTGAGCTCGTTTAAGTTATCGGGGAATCAGTTGAGGTTCCGTATTATTATCCCCAGTCTATTGAGTCTTACCTCCGCGCTCTACTATCTGATCTGCTTTCTTAATTAGATTGTTATTGTGTCTGCTTGATATTTTGGTGACATTAAAAATAATTAGAGAGAATCATGTCTACTGATTATTCAGTTTCTCTCGCACACCTAGCTGGATCTGAGGGTAGTCAAGGGGTTTCAGAGGGAAGCAGGAACCAACCAGCATTACAAGTTTTAAAATTTTACACTTTTGGGAGATTTTTAAAGGAGTTTTCATTCTAAAAGAAAAAAAAAAACATCACATAAATGCTTTAACGTGAATGTCAGAATAGAAGTTTTCAAGTAAATCGTAATATTAATTTTCACTCATTGGGATGTCTTTCTGGCCGTGGTAGCCTAGTGGTCAAGGTCCCAGGTTCATGGCTGGCGTGTCATGAGTTCGAGCCCATGGTTATGAGGCTCACCGTGAAGGTGGGGCCGATGCATGTCAAATATGTCTGGGCTTAAACAACCCAGTTGGTGTGATGGGAAATTACGAGAGGAGGGTGTCAGCTCTAGAGTCATCCTCATCACTTGATCATAGTTTGAAATTTCGAGTCAGTCGCCAATAGCCTCATGCCACTTTATAGTGCGAGATTCTCCCCTGGAAATGTCTTCCTGCATATGATCATCACGCAGTGTCTTTTCCCCTTCAAGGCATGAAAATAGGTCTATGATCACGTACAGTATTCAAATTTCTCTTCCAATTCATTTTCAAAAATAATAATAATGGCGTTGAAAGAGTAGGACTAGCATATACATATACAGAGCACAAGATAACAAATGAATAGAAAAAAATCTGATTGCTTTCAGAGAGGGTTGCCAGAAATAAAACTATCGTTGGTGGCACATAGTATTTTATTTTACAGAGATTTGATCGGAAAATGTGTTTTTCCCGTTTTACGACATTTTTTGTTCGCATGGTTACATGTTTGAAAATTAAGAATTTTTCCCCTTCAAGTTTGGCTTATGCATGGATTTCGAATTTTGAGTAAAAAGTTTGAAGAGAAAACGCAGTCTCGGCTTATAAATGGATCGATTTATATTCGGAACAAACACAAAAAATATCTTTCGTCACTTTTTTTGTAATTAGCCTTATAAAGGTAATAGTTGCAGTTATCACAAACTGGGACTAAAACAACTACAAGTTTTAATGACCCCTAAGCTAATATGAAATATGTGTTACTTATTTTAATTCAGGTTATTATTTATATAAGAATATAGGAAAAATCACACTTTTTGTAATGCTTTGCTTGGTCGCTTGGTTATAATAGGCTTTCGAAGATTTTGTATAATGTAACAATGCATTGCGCTGATGTTGAATTATTCCATTCTGTACTTGCTCTTGGACTTATCCATCATACATTTCTGCTGGGACTAGAGTTTATTGTACATACAGTCAAATAAGCCTAAAGCAAAACATTTCAAGACGAAATAAAGGTTGACACGAAATAGTACAACGGTTCCGACAAACTATTATGTATTTTAATGCATCCTTTCCTCTTAACACGAAATGAGAATCGCTTAGCACGGAAGATTTTCTTTCTGGAATTGAACAAAAAGTGGAAAACTTCAGTCACCCAAGCGTGATTTAAGAAGGGTGTGAAATGAAGGAGAGGTGGTTTCACATGTTTCGTGGAAAGGAGTCCAACTTGGCTTTGAAATATCCTCGAAAAGCCATTACTTGAGCCAATTTTGTTTATCTAAAAGCTACTCTCTTTCAGCTTCCACCCATATAAACGCTATACAAAAACATCTCATCAGTTGACTTTGGAATGCAGTAGCGAGTACATTGCTGTGTTGGTAAAATTCAGTGAGTTTGGTTAGCGTTTTTTCTTATTTTAAAATAAAATTTTTTACGAGCACAATGGCAAAGAGATGAGTGGGAAAGCAAACTGCTATTTCTTTTAAAATGAAGATGGAGTCCTTAAGGCTGTTGATGAAAAACAGAAGACGAAAGCAGAGGTCTGTGAAGATTTTGGTAATGCTAAATTTTGTGTTAAATTTCATGAAGTTCTTGCGAATGTTTTTGTTTCATTGAATTTTATTAAATACATGCATGTATACATATCTATGTGAATAAAATGTACTTTAATAAATTTAATTTTGTTGAAGATATGTATTTTTGCAATAAGTATCTTTTAACAAGAAATTCTTTTAACTCGAAGAAATATTTCAGTCCGCTCAGTTCGTGTTAAGCGCTTTTCACTGTAGTTAAGTAGTTCCTGAAATTCACGCATCCAGCGTGGTTTCATCACCATGTCCAGCTCAGATCCAATTCCATTTCATGGGCGAACAACAAATGTTCCCTACATCACTTACGTAGGACTTAAGATATCCCAATACTTGCGACAACTTTTTTTTAAAAAAATGGAAATATACGGATTTTTTTGTGGTTTTTAGATTTGTTCAATACATTTTAAGAAAAATATGCTATAAAAAAAAAGAAGATAAAAATAAATTATTCCTACTAAAATGTGTGTGTGAGAAAAAATTGGTAAGCATTTGCAAAAAACAACATAAACGGGACTCATTTTGTACCAAACGTTTATGAGCAAATTTTCAGTTCTGATGTATTGCTATGTAACTCATTTTTGAAAAAACCTTCAGGATAAGAGATTCTTAAATTTATACAAAAACTAGAACACTTTATCTTAGTTATTACATGAGATTGCTTAAATTAACTGTGATTATATTCACATGAGGGACTGTAAATTTTGTAATAAAAAAGTGATTGATAAATCTGAGGGTTAAAACACTTCTACTACTATACAAAACATACACAAAAAATTGCAGTTAATTATTTTCAAAGCATTTTGTAGCAATCGCTGTCCTCGTTTGAGCATTTTCAAAAAAAAAAAAAAAAATCACATTTCGAGTAAAACGCATTTTAAAGCATGGCATCTTACTTAAAGTAATGACATCTGCTTGTACGAAAACACTTATAGTTATAATCCATAACACTGGACTTAACAAGATTTTCTGGTTATAAATTTCGATCCTCCAGTGCCAAGGGAGCCTGTAGAACTTCTGCGCCCAGGGCTCGAAAGAACGTAAATTGGCACTGGTCGAGTGATGAGGACAACACCTAACTGACTCTTCCCTGTGCAATCTACCAAAATGCACCAACGGGAGGACATTGGGACTCGACAGATTCAACCCCTTCTATACGGTGGGTCGAAAGTGGCACTAGGGCTAAAATTGCTAACATGCCGTTCAGGAATTCTTAAAAATAACCATTAGGTTACCGTGGCCACACTAAGGAGCTTTTTAGAAATTGTTATTACAAAAGTTTGAAAAATGGATAATACAAAAAATAACATAAACGGGGCCCGTTCTGTAACAAAAGTTTATAAACAAATTTTCAGTCTTTCAATTCTGATGTGTTGCTATGTCATACATCTTTGAAATGACCTTCAGGATACGAGATATTTTAATTTTTGCCAAAAATTGAAGTATCTCTTTTAATAATTTTGCTTTTTTTTTATCTTAGTTATTATATGAAATTACTGAAAATAATGATTACATTCACATAAGGGACTGTAAATTTTGTTATAAAACACTGATTGATAAATCTGAAGGTTAAAACACTTCTACTATTATACAAAACATACACAAAAAATTCTAGTTAATATTTTCAAAAATTTTTGACAAAATTGCTGTTTTTTTTAGCCTAAAAAAACACATTTCGAGTAGAACGCATTTTAAAATATGACGTCTTGCTTAAAGTAATGACATGTGCTTTTACTATAAAGCACCTGTAGTTTTTGTTCTAGTGAACGAAAAATAATAAACTTGATGTTTCTATAGAGATAATAAGATGACCTATAAAATAAAATTATAAAAAACTCTTCTCAATGTTTGGCAAAACTCTCAATTTGATGGTATTGCGATACCTTAAATAGAAATGGTTTGAAATATTCTCATATAATCCGAACGGCATCTGTAAGTATTGATTCGACTCCTAAGAAATGTGTAATTAAAATGGCTTTGTAATTCAGTACGAACGTTGTAATCAACATTCTAATCTTGTCTTCTCCTTTACGTTTTTAATTTTCAGATTTCTTTTTGATTTTCCCGCATAAATGATCAAAATTAATTATAATCACGAAATACATCTTTTAAAAGGAGCTGGCGCTCAAGGTTTAAAGTTTATTATCAAATATTTATGTTACATTCCGTAACACCCAGAGAGCTGTCCAAGATCTAATCCCTTCCTGGAATCGAAATTTTAATACCCTTCCAAGCGTTGAGACCCTTACTGGTGCATTATTCATCAGAATATTACTGTGGTAAAGTGATCGCAGAGGTTGGGAAGGTGGATTAGAGGAGGGTCATTTCGGCTTGTGGACAAAATGTTGCAAGAACAGCAAGCAAAATGCTGCTCATAAGGTAATCGAAGGCTTATTATGTACTCAAGGGTTTGCCAAATTCTGCCATGTTCACTGGAGGCTTAACATTTTAAGGCTTTAAGCAAGTGTCTAGAGAATTGTGCTCTCACGAAAATTAAATTTAAATTTGAAATGAAATAGGTATTGTCGATAGTCGAATAATTTCAGTGTGTCATATGGAATGGTGATTGCGTTGTTTCCTAGAATATGGATTATACGGACACTGAGAAAATGAAGGATAATTTTATCAGAAATTCTTTCATTATGCAATCGTTTTGCATTCGAAATAACCATGCACTGATATCATTCACTAGGTTTTCACGTTTCACAAATATTTTTGACCGTTATCTTAGCACTATTTTAAAAAAGTTATCACAAAATTTTACATTTGGAAGAAGTTAAGAAGTAAAATAAATGTAATTACATTTAATATTTTTAGGGTTTTTCTACAATTATTCAAATAAAAGTATTAACTGTTTTAGTTAATGCAAGAGTTTCTTACAAAAATGAATTAAAACAAGTCCTGAAAAATTATTTTTTAAATCAATTCCTACTTTAAATGGATCAATAGAAAGTATTTTATTACCAATTGAAAACTCTTGTACAAGATATAATATATATGTAATAACTTAAATTGATATCTACTCATAATTGGAATCTCCTTTATTTATAACATCTAATTCATAAATCCTAATACCCTTATTTCGAAACGCGTCTCTTTCTCAAGCATTAAAAACATGTTGGTTTATTACTGATTCTTTAGACCTTGAAATTTGATAGATTTATTGGCGATTCTAAGAAATATAGGATCATTAATGGTTTTCATGCGGTTTTAGTCATAGGATTAATATTCCTTAAGCAATGATGTCATTTCTATAAATAACTAGTTGTTCCCTTCACCTAGACACGTGACTGTATTTTTTACAATGGGTTTTTCCTGGTTCTTTCCTATACATAAATACTTGCTACATGAAAAATCCCTCTCTTGTATTTTTGGTTTTGTATGCGAAGCATGTTCGAGAGAGAGAGAGAGAGAGAATAAACAATGCGATCACACTCAAGCCTCTTTTAAATTTTTCGGCCACGACTACAAAACATCTCTTATAAAAACGTGAATTATTCGCTTGCAAATATATATATATATAGGGAGAGAGTGAGCTAATAGTAGGAATTGAAAAAAAACAGTGTTAGCTTATAATCCAGTATTGATTAAATCCTTTTATAATGACTATTCGAAAATTAAGAAATTCTGTGAGAAATATAATTGTTTCACTGTAATTTATCATTAAATTCTATGAAAACAAAAACAAAAAGTGTTTGTGTGTACTTATGTACGCACGTAAGAGTTCTACTTCTTTTGGCGTAACAAGATAAAAAGCTTTCTAAAAATTTTATCTTACGTTTGTAGAAAAAACGACTCTAATAATAGAAAAAAAGGCATTTAATACATTGAAGGTTTAATTATAACGCATTATCTAGTTAAATAAAGTTTATTTAAATATCATAATAAAATTATTTCTACATAATTAAAAAAATGGACAATTTTTAGCCTGCAACGTATGCATATTGATATTTATTATTTAATTCACGTCCATTGGTGGGAGTTCAGTAGACATGTAAGTTACAAGAGGCTTATGGTAGCCAAAGTATGATACAAATAATCTTGTAGAAACATTGATTAAACATCGTACAAATACAGCATCAGTAGACGGAATGAATTATTACTTATTTCATTTTTTTTTCATCTATTCAAGCATAGATAATTTAATAACAATAATGCGATGAATCAATGATCTTTTTTTCACACTAACTGTCGAAGTCTAGGTCTATTGAGATTAAATGCGTATTCTAAGTTGAATTTGTTTTTGAAGCCCCTCACGTTGAAAAATATATTTCACTTAAACAAAATTCTCTGAATAGCATTAAATTGTTTATAGCTGTGTGAAATGTACTGTGTATTGTGCATGAGAGAGTTTGAACATAAAATTTAGGATCTATTCTTGTTTAAATTTAGATTTTAACATCGAATTTGTTGATATGGGATAAGTTCTTTCCTCTCCTTCATTGTACGTGTTTTTTTTCCACAAATGAAAAAAGATGCATTTACATTAGAGAATTATTTAGTTTTTCTAGACATTGTGCTGACGAGTTAAAAATTATCTCATGGACCAAGGTAGTAAAAACAATAGAATATTCACACACAATCTAGTAGGAAGTACATATATACAAAGATAAAACGCGTGTGTGTTTTAATATTCTTCTGTTATGTTACAATAAAAGTTTTAAAAGTCTTGCAAAATAAAGTTATGTATAAATAAATGTTCAGTTTAAATAAGATGCGCTTTAGATACTTGTAATTATACAAATTTCATAGAGAACGTAAATCTATTTGCATACATATTCATAATTTTCCTTCAATTTTTTTATTATGACTCGTGGAATCCCGGGGTTCCGTGGAACACAGTTTGAATTGAGGAACCATACGAACTACAACCAATTATTAAATTTGGATAGTTTATTAATGATACGAAAGTGTTTAACATGGAGGGTTGTTTTTATAGCTCTTCTATGTATATAAAATTGGATGTTTTGTATATATGAAATCGCTTCACTCCAACACCGTCCAACCGATCACAATGAAAATTGTAGGGTTTGCAGCCCCGGGATCTCAAAATCCCGGGATCCCGGTGGTTTTTTCAAATCCCGGATTAAAATAACTGATCCCGGGATTTAATTTTTGTCTGAATTATATTTTTAAATTTTTTTTCCAAAATATTGTGAATCTGCTATTACATTTAATATGTTCTTATTTACCTTTTTATTGTACTGTTTACCTTTACTCTCAGTTTTCTGACGTGTTGAACATTGAAAGGTTCGAGGCGGGTGTGTATGTTAAACCGGGAAATTTCATATGTTTTCTCTTATTTTCTTCTGTAACTTTTTCTCCCCGTCGCGAGTGGGGTCAGAAAATGGACATTTCTTCCACCCTCAGGATGCCCGGTGTCAGCTAACTTGGACAGAAGCAATTAGAATTTTTAGAAAGATATCTAGTAGTGTTTTCAGCCACGGCATCCCGGTGTTTTTCCAATCCTCAAGTCACGGGATTAAAATAACGAATTCTAGTCCTTAATTTTTGTCTAAATTATATTTAAAAATTTATGTCTCGTAAAAATTTTCTAAGAATTTAATTCTTCAAAAGTTTATATTTTCTTTATGAAATATGTACGTAGAACCTTTTTGTGCAATTATAAAGGCTATAAGTAAAAAAAAAATATATGTAACCGTTCTCATTTCTCGAATGGGAGAACGCCGCACAGCTCTAAGCGGATCACTGCAATGCTACAGAACAATATAAGCAACATCTCAAAAATAGATTTTGTCCCAGTTCCTTCTTCAATTAAATGCCGTTAATAGCAGAACTTCTTGGAAATTTGAGACACTTTAAATCCCATGCATTACTGACAGCTCACGCAACTGTATCTTTCAATTTCAAATGAGGTAACACTTGAAATTGATTCACAATCTAAATCAATAACTTGATCAATTTATAGACAAAAACCTTTAAGTGTAGAAGAAGAACTAAATAAAGTTATCAAAAAAGTATATGCATCAATGCAGTCTATTAGATTTGAGACACTGTCATCAAAAAATTCAAAAAGGAATGTTCCTCTTTTGAAAATGGAGAGAGAAGCGGTGACTACCTGAAAAGAATATACTCCTTCCTATTAATGACGATAAATACCTACTAGTAAGGAATTTGAACGTGCATTTTCTTCGGCAGGAAAATTTGTAACAAAAATAAGAAGCTGTTTCAACGATGGAAAGGAGCTGTGTTTTTAGAAGCTTATTTTCAGAAACACAAATGAAAAAATACTTTTTTTAAAATTGCATTATGTGCTATTTTTATTTGTTTTTTTATGATGAATTAATTTTTTTATTTGTTTCCTTAAAATAATATTAAATAACTTTTTTATTACATTTTCAGTTTTTATTATGCAATTTCAACTATGCAAATATGTACGTATTTTTAATAAATAGTCTAATCCTAATCCTGGGACTAATCCCGGGATTTGGATAATGTAATTCAGAAATCCCGGGGTTGAAAATATGACACGGGATTGCAAACCCTAGAAAATTGGCATTACGTGTATGTTTGTGGAAAAGGTTTTAGCTATCCTTTTTGTTGCAGCTCCTCATCAGGCCGACGCTACACAGAGCAACTTCTTCACCGTTCAATCCATCGCCAGTGCCAACGGGTCGCCAAAATGATTCCAACTTGGCTCTATCACCAACATTTCGAGTGTTTCAATTGAATCGTCATTATAATATAGGAACGGCGTTGCTTGCGAATATTATATTTGAACCCAAAATAAATACAACAGAAAGTAATATCAGCGTATTACACGTCCAGATATAAATTATTTAGACTCTTTAAGCATTCATTACCAAATTTGAAACAATATGTTACTTTTGCTGAGCAGAGATCAGCTTAGGAATGTGTTTTTAAAATCGACCTACAAGGGAGTTAAGGGAGAGATTTGCAAGAGTTCTTCTTTTGTAAAATTTGCAATTCAACGTAAAATTAACTCATTAAAACTTCTTATCCTTCAGTTGTGTTGTTTAATTTTTCAATTCACCGTACGAAGAATGAGTGTACCAGCTAGACTACATTTAAAGTCCTATCCGTTTTCATTTATGTTGTTTATTATTACACAAAATTTGTAACAATGTTTGCTTTCGCTGAGGCAGAGATTAGCTCTTAGGAAATGTTTTCAAAAATTGACCGCACAAGACAGTTACGGGTGTATAAATAATAAAAAAATCCTTTCTATCAGCTATTATACCCTTCAGACTTTAATTTAACAAATATGGTTTTTGTTCAGCTAAGATAGTAAAAAGCTTTTTTTGTTTAATTTGTAATTCTCGTAAAATTACTCATTAAAACTCTTTATCCTTCAATCTGTATTGTTTAACTTTTCAATTCACCCGTGCGAAGAACGGGTATACCAGCTAGTTGCTATATAAAGATGCTTCGTAACCTGATATTAAAATCTTTTTCACAGGAAATAATTTCGTACATTAATGGCAGTGTGGGCTTGGAAAAGGATTACAAAAAAAAGGATGTTCTTGATGATGTATATTGAAAGAATCCTTGAAATACTGTCTTTTAAAAATGACGATAAAGTTAAATACAGTAAAATACTTTTAACGCGAAAGCTCTTTCGTGTTATTGATGAAACATCGGTTAACACAAAATAAAACAACAGTTCTTACAAACTACTATGTATTTTCCTGCATTTTTTCCCCTCTCAAGGCGATATGGTACATTCTTCACCATTTTTTTTATTTTTAATATTTGGTTTTAATTGTATTTTAAAAAGGTTCATATTTAATAAAATTCTATATAAATTTTTTTTTAATTTTTTGCAAAACGTTTGTAAAATTTAAATCTTTTGAACTTTTAAAAACATTTTCCAATCTCTAAGGCTTTTTTAAATATGTCACTTTTCTTTCAAAATTTTTTTCCAAGTATCTATAATATGCTACATAAAACTGGCAAGGGTTTTTTTCTGCTGCTGCTCTTAATTTTTTATTAATTTTTTTAAAGCTAACACTTCCAAAAACTCTCAAAAAATATTAATTTTGATTTCAAATTTTTTTAGAAAAATTACTAAACATGTTAGAGCTAATTCCATGCACAGTTTTACAAACGTACATTTCAGAACATGTATAAAATTTCAAACCGTACTTCAATTATCAAAAAAGCCTTAGGGTTTTGAAAAACAGTATATGTACAAAAATTCAACATGAAGAAATAAGTTTGAAGTTTTCTTCCATAAATACACTGCTGGCCACCGTAAATGCAACACCAAGAACGACAAGAGATAGCACAACAAAATTGATTTTGTAGATAACATGTTGACCAAGTATCAAATCATTAAATTTATAGACTTTTGTGAAGTGTGGTTCCTGCCAGAATCAGTAGCCAGAGTAGCCGCCATTGTTGGAGATCACCGCTGCCCACACGCCTCGACATTCATTCAAAGAGACTTTGGATGTGTTCTTGGGGTACAGCAGACTAAGCAGCTTCCACACGTTGCCAAAGTTGATCTGTGGTGCAGCTGGGGGTGTAATCTGGGTCAATCGTTGAGCAACCATGGACCACATGTTTTCTAGCGGTGAAAAATCCGGAGAGCGAGCCGGCCAGGGAAGCAATTCTATCTGGTGATTGACGAGGAACCTTTGGACAATGCGTGCCACGTGTGGTTGCGCATTATCCTGTTGAAATATGGCTGTGGCCAGCCCTGAAGGTAAGGAAGGACAACTGGCTCCAACACCTCGGAGATGCACCGCTGGCTGTTGAAGAGTGATATCCAATACTGCCCCTACCATAATACCGGTGCAGGACCATTGTGGCGGTGCATAACGCAGGTGTTCAGCATCTCTCTCCACGGTGTCTCCGACTCGAATCCGACATCGTGGTGTTGCAGACAGATGCGTGACTCGTCAGAAAAGACAACTTCATGACATTTGCCGCCCATATCCTTCTTTCATCGCACCATTGGCGGTGGACACGTCTGTGGTTCTGCGTCAAGTGTAGACCAAGCAATGGACGTCTTGCGGACAGACCACTCTGCTGCAAACGGCGTCGAATGGTACGCGCAGACACTGAATGATGCGTTACAGACTCAATGTGCTGTGCTATGGTTCGTGATGTGACTGAGCGATCCGTCACTGCCATGCGCAAAATTTGAGTGTCCTCACTGAGTGGTGTACTGAGGTGGTGATCGACCACGTCGGTCCGTCGTACCCTCTGCATCCAACGGTCACATATCCGCATTACAGTTGTTTGGTTTCGTCCAACACGACTACCGATTTCCTGAAGATAATCCACTATCTCGGTAGGCCACTATCCTTCTCTGTCGAACTCGGATACTTGATCAAAAGATGATCGCTGTTTTCTACGAACATAACTGATCGTTTTTGAAAAAACCACAAGAAAAACACAACTGCCGAACTTGGAAATCGTCAAAATCTCCAAGCCTTAAATAGCGCTTTGAGGTGGCGCCACAGGAGTGCGTGATGTGTGGCTGCGCTGAAATTCTAATCATTTGCATATCTCAAATTCGCTAATGCCTTTTGTAAATTTCTTGTTATTTGCGTGATATAATATTCATCGAATAGTCTGAAACTTTTATGAAATGTTAATTAGCTTATTTAAAACTACTTACCAATAAAAAATTGCACAAATGTAGAACAA